>QLON01000011.1:16438-46780 GCA_003313675.1 Termitomyces heimii | reverse complement strand
CATTATTATCCTTTTCTACATTATTAATAATTGAAAAAAATACTGTTGAGTATGAGTTAAATAATTGTATATAAATGCTTGTATGGCCTTTTCTGTAGAGTAATACTATTTTTATCTTATTCTAAAGAATATAGGTATAATGCATTAAATTTCTATATTAAAATTGCTAATAGTTAGTGCATATCAAATATAATGCTAAGATTATAAATGATTTTCAATTCATTAGCAATTTTTATAGCTATAGAAATAATTTGCAATTTATTATTTACAATTATCTTTACTTTGCTCTTTTTATCCATTATTATTATAATCAATTGTATCACTTGCAAGTTTTGCACTATTGTTAATATTGCTAGGTCTTTACTAAGAACAAGCAATCAGATATAAGTTTTTACTAAATTAACTAAAGCAGCCTTTATAATATCTTTTGCTCTTTTAACTACTTTTTATCCCTCCACCTTCTCTACTATTCCACTTAGCAAATCTACTCTTAGTAAAGCATTGTTGTATTCTTTAATAGTTGTTAAATTTGGCATTTGTTAAAGAGTGACTGCTATTTTTATCTTTTTCTATATGTTTGCAATACTGTATAATTCACTTATAAATAGCATTATTAAAGCTTTTATAATTTAATTAAATATTGCATTTAATTTTTCTATATTGTATATTAATGCCATAAATTAAAAAGCCCCTTTCTGTCCCTTTTCTAAAAGTCTCAAATTATAATTAATAAATGATATATAATAAACAGAAATTTCTAAAAATGAATATAAAGATAATTAAGTTAGTTTTGCAGTTTCTGATATAGTAGTTGTAGAGTTTGTAATAGTTTCCAAAGGTATTATAGTTGCTAGCAATGATGTTATGCATATTTTATTTATTATTATTATTATTAGTTCCATAGTGCTTGCTAGTTTATATTTATTCTTTTAGAGCCTGTTTTAGTTATTAAATTTTCACTCTATTAAATACTTAGTTTTTTAGCATTTGTAATTTCTTCATCAATGTTTTTATTCTTTCTTTTCTTAATAACTTTGTCCTTTTTAATGCTATTTCTTATTGCATAATTTCCTGCATTGCTTGCAAGGCATTTGAGTTAGCAGTTGAAGAGAATATATCTGTAGTTTGCTATTTAGGGTTTTATTGATGCCACTCATTTATTTTTGCCTAATAAATATGCAAATCTCAATAATTTAAAATATTGGCCTTAGTATTAAATATGATTTATTCATTGCTATTTTGTTATACTTTGCCTTGGCAAATATATTGCTTTAGCATGCTGCAGCATTTTCTAGTTATAATATATTTTGCCTCTTCACAAAAGTGGCAAAAACTCATTTATAGTGTTATTAGGCTTATAGTTATCATTGTTTTAATTTTTAACATTGTATTTAATACTGCTATACTAAGTGCCATATCTAAGTTCTCCCTTTTAACATAACTATTGCTAGATAGAACCAGTATTGTGGCTTTTAGCAGTATAATTGCTGCAGCATTAGCACATTTAATGTTTATATTTGTATTTATCCCTTTTAATACCTACTTTTCAGCCTTAAAGACTTTTTTACATTATATAAATTAAGTTGCCTTGCTATTTAAGATTATAGCAATAGTGATATACTCTATTAGAAAAGTCTGTATTCTTTATTCTTAAAAATCTTATCATTTTTAAGTAACCACTTAGACATCCTTTATAAATCTCTATAATAAATTAAAAAAGCACCTAATATATAGATTCCATTATTAAATGCTTTGTGAGTTAATTTTTGGATTTTGCCAATTATATATTTTATAAATTCCTTGGCTCTTAGATATAGTCTTATATCATGTTTTTCCATTTCTTATAAGTATGTAGTTAAATGTTGCCCTCTTTAGCCATTGTTAGAATTGAGTTAAACTTGTTCAAATTCATTTATATTTCAGCAATTTCATAAAATATATAATAAGCTATATATTTTTTCATTTGTCAATCTTCTATAATTCTACAATTGTATAACAAATACTCTATTTCTCAAAAGTATTGGGTTAATTCTCATGATCTAGTTTTGTCCCACTTTGGCACTAAAAAATGATTTCTAAGCAGCATTTGATTAGCAGCAAAAGATTTCATTATTATAGACTATGGTATAATAGTCAGTTGAAATGGTGCAATTAAAAGTGGCAGCATCAGTAGTCTAGAATCTGATTTACTAGATGTAAGCAATTCTAAGCTTGTTGAAGATGGTGTAAGTCTTGAAATACAAATATCAAAATTAAAGATAGTTTGTTTAGTATTAATAACATTATTTATTTTTTCAGCAAGTGTGTTGGCTATTTTCTGTGCAAGAGTTCTTTAGTAAATTAATTCAAGTAAATAAACTGAATAGATTTTAGAATTTATAATGGTGTTAAATAAGTTAATAAATAATTTTCTATTAAAGAAGCTATTATAAAAGCAGCTACTAACTGACTTTATAGGCAGAGTTTTATTTTTGGCAATATTCTATTCTAAAAAGTCTCTTGCAGTGAGCTCCAAATTGATAAGATAGTGTGCTTTATGTGTGAGTCTGTTTAAAGCAATTGTTGAAAAGTAATTAATAAAAAAAAGAAATTCAGCAAAACTCTTAAATTATTATGCAATCACTATAAAATGCTAAGTGTGATAGAACTCTAGCAAAGCACTTTAGAGCTACTATAACTAGTATAATGAGTAATTAGTGTAAGAGTGACCTCTAGAAGCTGTATCTTAGTCACACAGCTAGCAGATAAAAATCCAAAGTATATTAATAAAAATGATATAAGTATAAATAATAAGTGCTAACTTAGCAGAGGAAATTTCAAAGAAAATAAGTCTAAGGAGCCACTCTGCTTATTAATAGAAAATATTCCAAAGTTGAGTCATATAACATTATAGTGGAATATTATTATGCTAATATCACACAGTGTCACTAATGTCACTGATGTCATGGTTATAGTTACATCATGCATTATATAGTCACTAAGTTATAAGGCCATATAAGTTGAATTACTTTCTTAGAATCTAGCAAAGGCTCTAAATCAATAAGAAAGTTTGTTTCCATGGTTTAGCCAGTGAGAAATTTAACAAAGGCAGTAGAAAGTGGATGAATTAAAGTAAAAAGGCCTGAAAATTGAAAGGAAACATGGAGTAAGAAGCCTCTAAAAGGGTGGTTTTCTGACAATTGAGTGTTACAACTTGAAGAGAGTCCAGACAAATTCTTAGTAAACCTTCTTAGTTTAATGTAATAATGTTGGTAATAATGATTAATGGTGGTGGTGATGCAGTTGTTAGCAGTAGAAGCAAAAAGTGGGCTCAGTGCACATAAATATTGTATTTAAGGTGGTGAAATATTAGTTATCTAATGCTGCTCAAGTAAGTTGCTTGGTTAGTAGAGAAATTAACAGCTTGTTGGCAAAGTTAATAAATAAAAGATGCAAGTTGGTGAGATTTATATTCAGTCTTTATAAGCATAATCAAAAATCAAAGCATAAAATCATAATTGTTAGCCACAACTACAATCTGTGAATAGATGACATTGAGAAAAATAAAGATCAAGCAAAATGCAGAAATGCCAAGTAAATCATTATGAAGCATAGTGAGCAATGACCTTGGATTGTTTTAGCACTGTGTTGAGTTTTGAAGTCTGCAGGTAACTTCTTTGTTACTTTTTCATTACTTTTTTATCCTATATTAGCTACTTATATACAGTATCATTGTATTTCAAATTTACTTGCACTCACTACCATATGTTAGTGCTCCACTAATATACTTGACAAGTATTCAAATTGCTAGTCTATCAATTCCAAAATTTTTAGTCACTAAGTCTTAAAACCAACAGTACTTATTTAGTATCCTCCCAAAAATATAATTTTATATTTTTCTAACTCCTTTCAATTATTTTTCTTTTTTCTTTAACCCATATATCCTTTGCCATTCTATCAATTACTTCTGCTTTGAGCTGCTGCACATGGCAAAGTGTGTTATTGACTTGCCAGTATTATTTTTATTTTTTTTCAGTTCAGTTTGCAGCAACAAAATTCTTCCTTCTTAAGTTAGCCATATTTTGTGGTGCTGAAAGTCACCTGTTTTTGGTAAATCACATGCTATAAAGGGTAGTCTGAAAAGGTGGTGCTAAAAGGCCCCATGTCTATTATAATGTTTTGCTTCTTATTTCTTTGTTCTCTATATTTGGATTAGCTTAGTGCTAATTATTACTCTTGAATTTTCCTTTTTTGCACTAGCTTCTGGCTTGTAAATGCTTTTAGTCACTTGGGTTTCTGCAATTTCTGGTTGATTAAGCATGTCAAGATTAGATATAATTGCTTCCTTTCCATTATTTTATTTTATATTAATGGCAAACTCATCAACAGAATCTTCCTCTATTTATGCTAGTTTTTTCTTCTATAACATGTGGCATTTTCTAGTTATTAGGCCTTCATTTTCCAATTCCAAAAGACTTGGTATAGATTTTTTTAGCTAAGAGAGAGTCTTCTAATATTTTCAGTGCTCTGATTCTGTAAATTGTTAATATCTCCTTCAGTTCTCCACCAAATGCCCCCAGACCTTTTTCATCAAATGTAAGTTGATTATACATTTCAAACTATATTAAACACAATAGGGTTTGGTAAATGTTCTGTTAAAATATCAGCATTTTACTGAAGCCTGCTTAATTTTTACCAATTTTTAACTTTTTTCATCAAATTGCTGATTTCTCTATCAGTTTGCCACAGAATGTTTTTGGATAATTTCCATTGTATGTGGATTGATTAGGCAATCAAAACAATATTCAATATGTAGGGATTTACATGTATTCCTGCTAAAATATAAACATTTTATTATTAAGGTGTGATGCTAAATTGATGGCATTGCACAGCTACAACTCCATTTAGCAGCAGATTATCTTATCAGCTGATGCAATTATATCTTTGATGATTCCATTAGATCCCATCAGATCTGTAGTGATTGCCTTAATTTCAATTCTGATTACTTAAGATAAATCACCTGATTTCCAGAGATCTGAGCATAGTCACATGATTGATTTGAGTGTGCATTAGATCAAAATACTGATAAGCTGATTTCTCAACATCTAGGCCACTGATAAGGCTAATCTAACATGATCTGGAGAGGGCTTTTCAAGGTAGTTGTGACTATGTTATTTGCTTATAGTTTTCAGCAGAAGTCTGTTTTATTCAGACTTTTTGATGATTAATAGCTTTGTCTTGTCTTATTGTTGAGACAGATGTATCAATAGAGCAGCAAACTTCCATAATCTGTTGGAACCTGAACCAGTGGAACCTAGTAATCACAGATATTCATAAGTATCTAATCTTCACTCTGTGTAATAGTGACTGATCCTAGTAATCACAGATACTCATAAGTATTTAATCTAAGGTACAGTCAATACATTTGTTATAAATGTATCATGCAAGTTAAACTCACCCTCAGTCTGTGTAATAGTAACTGAGAGTATTTCCCTCATAATGTGTAATGTCTGAAGTCAACAAGTTTGAAGTCAACAAGCCAAGAATGGGCTTGTAAGTAAATATAAAAGTGGAAGTAAGTAAACATACCTGAAGTCAACGAGTCAAGAATGGCTCGGACTTCAGGTGAATTGTCCCCTATATACTCCTATTCTACTTCTGAGACATGAATTTGTAAGATATATATCATAATGACGAAATATAAGTAATATATAATGAAAAGTAAAAGTATGCACTACATGACAAGTGCTCAAGATACGATGGCATATGACATGTATGTACAGTTGTTAAAGCCGATTTTGTCTTCATTACTTGGCAGTCATTAGTATTCGTGATCTCTTGTATCATTCTCCCCTATTCGCAGGGGTTGGGTCTCGTCCTTCATCGGGCACTGTGTGATTGGGTAGAATGGGATCTCCTATTCCCCGATGAAACAGTTCGTTTGGCTTAGGGATTGTTCGAACTTGCTACTTCTTATCCTGTAGCCAAAGAACGAAATACACCCAACACCGGAACGTCGTGAGCAGAAACAATGAAATAATTATTCAAACTTACTTACATCGAAATTAAAAAAATTTGTTGAATATATGTTCATTTATTTTGTTTTTTCTATGGGCTGTCATATGATGAAATGTAAGTAATTTGGCGTCCTTCTGAAACGAGGGACTGGATGGATAGAGGGACGTATTTTGAGGCGTGACCTGGCGTGACCTTAAGCCGCTCGGTTCGAGCTGTCATCTTCGCGAGTAACTTGGTAGAGCGGACTCGGATATTCTAGTCTTGAAGTTCTTTCGCCCATCCACCCCCACCTAACCATTTTCTCTTCTTTTGAAACGTATCCATATCTATTATTTACTTATAATTTTTACACTGTACAAATTAGTAGCTTCCCCCTTCTTCTACTTACACATTCTGCCCCATCTATTCAGGGATTTCGTTCCTCAGTGTAGATGACCCCGGATCGCTCACGGCTTAGTCATGACCGACTCTAACCCATCTCAACGGCATCGTGTGTAGATAGGAGAAAATTTATTGAATGTACCTTGTTTGGAACGCAAAGAACAGCACGAAATATAACGATATTTGTACGTATCGTATGACAAGTGTCCAAAGTTGGTGTTATATGACGTCACCTTCAACAGTCACTTCGGACTGAACATTGAATATTACTGTTATATTCAATTTATCACACCAGTCAAGCACAATATTGGCCCATAACCTGTTAGAACTCTATACAATCGTAACTGACGATTCTACCTCACTCTCGTACAAGTGACTAATGATTATGGTCGTACCTATAAAATCGTTAGCGACAATTCTACTATACAATTGTCAGTACGTTTGTTGTAGCTGAAGTATTAGTTAGACTTACCCTCAGTCTCGTACAAGTGACTGAGGGTATTGTATAAAAGATGTCAATATATATGTATCGTATTCTTTGTAGGGTCGTTTAAGTGAATAAAAGAAGAAAGAAAGAAAGGGACAATTAAAGAAAGGAAGGAAAGGGTGAAGAGGTGAACAATGGAACCTTTGATGTGATATCGCAAATGTTGACGGTGACATGCTAACATAGTTTCCTGTTTCGGGGGTTTGTCTGAAGATCACTACACTGTATGCTGGAAACCACAGGGTTTACTATCGGAGACGATCAAGGACCTCCCGGATTGGAGGACGTTCTTCAGGCTCATGTCGCCAGCAAGCTTCCATAAGAGACCATATATTTTCCGTCAGTCCCCAGGTATTCCAGCTGTCACTAGGTTCGACGGGTCTTTCTGGTCGCTTTCCTGCCAGAATTCGCGCTTTTACAGCCAGGTAACCCTTGAACCGTGCAAAAGGGACTTGGCCAGTGTAAATCTACTGCTGTCTTAGACGATAGAAAGAAAGAAAAACAAAGGAAATGGCAGACCTCGGAACAGACCATCCCGAATGCGTACACGTCAATTGCTCTGAACATGGAGGCGTCGGCCCCTTGGTCTCCAGAATCTGGAAGGCTTTCACTGCTTTCGTACTTAAAAAGTTCTGGAGCTTGCCATCTGACTGTGCCTCCACAAGAGAGCGATGAGAGAGGTGGAGCGTCATTCACGGTGAAAGATGACCCAAAATCCGTGAGGACTGCGCGATACTGGTCGTCCACGAGAATATTCCTCTGCGGACACAGAAAAATAGATACTCGTGATTAAAAACCGATGGAGGCGTAGAAGGAGGGAGGTAACTGACTCCTTTCAGATCCTTGTGCACAATTCCAATGTTGTGCAAGTAAGTCAGTCCCTGAGCTATATCAACTACCTACGAACAAAGGTTAAGACTTTGGTTTTCTACGCAAGTTGGTCTTACTCACCAGATGAGAGCGGTTTGAGGTCCTGTTACGTCTCAGGTATTCTGTCATATTTCCATTCTTCATCCACGGGGAAATGAGGTAGACCTGATCGCCCATCTGGTGGATACCAAGGAAAAGGATAATATTTGGATGGCGGCACTCCGACACAAGAAGTGAAAGAAGTATTTCAGTTGTGACAGCCTGCAAAACGACTTATTAGATCAGACCGGGCTCCAACTTATGTGGCATACCTGAGAATGACTTATCCAATCGGTGTTTTGATATATTCTCCTAGTCTTAGCACAAATTAGGCGACCTTTCCATTCACCTTTGTGAATATTGGCACAACCTCCAGAGCATTCAACGGTTGGGAAAACAATCACGTCTTCAAGGTAACAGGACAGAGGATACTTTTCCGATGCTATTGCAAGCTTGATCGTCATGACCCGTAATTTAGACTGACAGAAAATTATCGAGCCGGCCCTCAAACGCTGGAAAGAGTTAGCAATGAGGACCGGATTTGAAACACTTGAAGCAAACGTACACAGTAGAAAAGGTTCAGGAGACGTTGGGCTTCCAGGTTCCCGCATTGCAAAAGATTTTTGCGTTGTTCTGCGTCGTTCAAAACATCATGTATGAGCTGATGAAACCTATATCAACTTGATGCCTGAGACTCTGTCCTCTGTTACAAACCTCATCAACAGAGTACGACGTTGGGATCTTATCAGAGGACTTGTTAGCGATCATAATCAGCCGGTTGAGAGCTTTGTCGGCAGTTGTAGGAAGGGCCGGCGCAAGCTGTTGCTTCCGATGTTTCCAAAAATCTATAAATTTCTGGCGAAGGTTCCCATAGAGTTGTAACAATAGTGGCGGAACATATAGATGCGTCAGAAACGCTCTCCTTAACACATCGAATGCGAGAGGGAAGACCATACTGGTGGTCGACTGAAAGACATTTTGGTTTCTTAATTTCAGATTTTATTGGATCTCAACAGTCAATCACAACCACTGTCATTTGACCAAGACAGCATTTGCGCAGCATTGCACAGCCGCTCACATCTACTGCTTTCAAAAGAAAGACCATCAAGTCCATTAGTGGGAACACAGAACGAATGAATTATTCACCACTAACTGGTTTCGGCAAGATATACTCAATCGTACAATCGGCTTCCTCACTCACAGACTTTTGTCGTCTCCAAGCCGCTAAACTTGCTGAAACATGACACAGGACTAGCCAAAGTCAATGTCATCCAAGTGGACATCAAATCACTTTCTATTCCATAGTATCTTGAGCCACGTGCACTGCCATGTCAAGGGGTTTCTATACTTACTGTACTTGTATCAGTTGACCACAGCAATAGCTCTGCAGGCCAGATTAGGAATTATATATCAACAAAACCTTCGGTAATGCTTGGGAGTTCGAAGTACCTTTTCAACCTCCCTCTATGTCTGGTGTTCCTTTTGCAAATCCCTTCAGATTTGTCAAGGAGTTCATCTACCAGAATCCTCTTAAACTAGCTCCGAGGGTATTTACCGTTGATCCAACCTTAAACTATGATTTCGCTGAGATAGTCCTCAGTATTCAGAGACAAACACCTCACCTACCTCACCCACTCTTGCCATATTCATTCCTGTGCATCCACCGCTCCGGAAGACCAGATCTACTGACAAGGTCAGTCTTAGTCAGCAGAAGGAAGAATAAACCATTTATACAATGTAGGGCCATATAACAAACAAGCCTGCTGGACATACGAATTATAGTCCAAATCCTTCTCCCCTGACGGGTATAACTGTTTCCGACATGCCATTATCTTCTGGCCAGTTTTCTGACATCTATGTGGGAGAATGGAAAGGCCATCGGGTATGTCTTAAGTCTGTTAGATCGAAGGTATGGAGTATAGGGTGTCGACCACTAATGTATGTCGAACTCTGACAGTTGCAAAGTCTATACAGATTTCTTCGAATGAGGTCAAGCGTTGGCAACAACTTAATCACCATAACGTCCTACCATTCTATGGCATATGGGAGAACGATGATAGTATCTCACTTGTTACTCCGTGGATGAAGAATGGCGATATAACTGAATACTTGAAGCATGACCAGATCTCAGATAGGGTCCGATTCGTGAGCTGAAATGAATTGACTGCATGTTCCTCTTCCAATGATTGCGACATTGACCTACAGGTGACAGATGTAGCGCTCGGGTTGGAATACTTGCATGAGAACGGAATCGTACATGGAAACCTGAAGGGGGTAAGACTTCTTGCACCAGATCATCTGCTTACAAAGCATCAACTTCTTCCTGAACAGAAAAACGTTTTTGTGGGCGAGGATGGTCACGCAGTCCTCGCAGACTTTGGGATTACATCCATTTTAGATCCTGATGGTCTCGTCGAGGTATCAATCACTTCTTCTATGTCTCAGGATGGTACCGCAAGATGGCGCGCTCCTGAGACATTCAGTATTGAAGAAGATGAGTCACCCGAGACCAAGGCGAGTGACGTGTACGCATTTGCAATGGTTACCTATGAAGTATGTCAACTCCTTATCATGATAGTATCATCTAAAGGACATCTAGATATTGACCAATCAACTCCCTTTTTCACAATTCAAGGTTGATGCGAGCATTATGAGAGCAGTTGTAGAGGGCAAGCGACCATCGCGACCTCCCACCAACAGTACAAGCTGGAGTGTGTGGGGATTGACGGATAATATATGGTCTCTCATGGAATCTTGCTGGCTCGCGCAATCCGAACAACGGCCGACGATGCGAGATGTCATCTACTGTATCAAGCCCTTCTTGTGATGAAGAGCAGCGTGATCCATTATATCAGTTCTCTTTCTACCTACTCGCGTAGTTAACCATGGGTGCATTGTTTACACCCATACTCGGGGTTAATTATCCCATCCATGCAACCGTGAGTGATCAGAACCTGATCTACTGTTAACGTATGTCAAAAAACTCTTCGTCGTTATGAATAACTCAGCACGTCAATCGACGTAATTATCGCCTAAATCCTTCGACAACATCTCCTGTGACTCCAGATGAAGAAGGCTGTCGTTGTCCGATTAAATTGCAGCTGGCGGGCGACGGGAAATATGAGGTATGATCGAAGATGGGTGTGAATTCGCTATGATCACAACCAACATTCTTTTCTTGAGTTGGTTGATCAAAATAAGCAGCCGAGGAGCCAATGATACCCGTAAAGATAGATAAGGAAGGATATCTGTAGTAAAAATCCTTCGTGATTCTCTAGTGGTGTCCGTTAAAACACCACAAATCCCAACTGACTCCATAGCTCAAGAGAGTTTGTATTGATGGAACAAAATTCCTTCACCCTCTTTCTTGATGCCATCTCAAATGCTTCCGAAAAAAATGCCCGGTTGCTCCAATAATCAGAAGAGCCCTTTGGAATATGATCGCTTATGTTGGTCGATGTTAAGAGCCACATCACATCTTTTGCATCAATGGGCACCTTCTTTTTGTACCTTTCTTCTTTGGACAATCTATGGTCATCCCAAGCCTGCAATTTCTGCAGAAGAAGCAATGAATAGGGGATGACTGGCAGTCCTGAACGGTTAATGATATCTTCAGTTGAAAGAGAAGGGAGGCTCATGATCCCCGGCAATAGAATATCAACCTTGATGTTGGTCTTTGTTAAGGAAGGGGTATCTGCTGAGGGACGGTAATATAGAATCCGGTATGTTGCGGAAGGATCCCGAGCAGACTGGAGGAAGAAGTGGTCGGGCATATGTTCAACAAGTATATCCTTAATGTCTTCCTGTGTTTGAAAGGCTTTGGGCTGAAGAACCAGGATATCAATATCCTGTTGTGGTAGTCAATCTCGGAATAATCATTACTCGAATGGTCATCTTACCTTGGGTAGTCGCAGACTACCATACAGCTGACAAGCCATACTCCCAAAAATTGCACAAGATAGACCGAGATTTTTGAGTGCAGTAACAACGGCTTCTGCGGCAACTGATCGACTTCCCCCAAACGCCAGTTGACGAGCTGACTTTCGTGCAACTTTCCCTTTCTTTTCATAAATAGATACTGCTTTGTCAGATGACTCATGAGCTGTAGAGGGCGAAGGATGAAGCATTCGCTTCGGGGGTAGGAAATAGCCACGGTCCATTTTCTGAGGTGCAGGCGGGACATCCGCTTTTGACAAATATTCTCCGAAAAATCCCATTTTCTGCCACTGTAGGAAAAGGACCCTGTGTTCACTGAAGAAGCGATGGACTTGTACATGTACCAAGGAATCCAGAGCTTGACGTGGGCCGGTGACAAGGGTTTGCCTTCCCATTCTGATACTGATGAGAAATGCTTCAATCTCATGGGCAGCTGCTTCTTTCAATGTTTCATCGTTATCCCAATCATGAAGGAGTTCAAGGATGCGAGGAGGACATTTTACAAACAGGCTAGTCGATCGTACCTGGAGTTTTTCGTCTTCGTCAGCAGAGGAAGCGGTCTCTAGAGGATTCGACTGGTGTAACAGTGAAGAAGGTTGGCTGGATATTGTTAAAGACGTTTCGACCGATGCAGCTAAAGTCAAAGGGGTAGACTGTGCCGAAGAACTTGTCGTAGCTTTTCGAACAGACGCATTCCACTCAACAGATAAAAAGCCCATCTTTTTCCATTCTAACAGGTAGCTAGGCTGTACCTCAAAGAAACGAACAACTCGATCTGAAGAGTCCGCATGCAGAGTTGGGTCAAAAGAGCGTATCGGTTTGCAATAAGGCTTTCTCAAGTTGCTGCGGAAATAGCGGAGCATGGCCATGACAACCTTCTGTTTTCGCGTCATGGACTCAGAATCAGATTCATCCCATTCCAGGAGACACTCGAGCAAGACAAACGTAAAAGGGACCAAGGGTAAGCCTTCAACTACGAAACTGTCGGAACGGAGAGGATGGCGGCTAGTAGGGAAAAATTGCACCCGGATATAGTAAGAAACAGTCGAGTCCGAATTAGGAGACGCGCTTGTAGCGTGGTAAGTCAATATACTAGATGACTTTTCATATTTCATATTGTCGGTATCTGAAGATGATATCGATTCGGCCAATTCGTGAATGGTCAAAGTGTCAAGTAAAATCATGATTTTGATTGACTGGTATCACAGGATCGTGTCATTATATAAAGGACAAACAAGCGGTGTATACACACCCGTGGAACCCAACGAGTAAATCCGTATGCATAAGCTGCAATATCTTCACAGAAGGCAAAGGCATGTCCGCGCTGACGTATGATATTTGCAAAATTCCCTGCTGCCGACATCATCAAGGCAGGAGGAATGATTGATGAGTAGTGATGACGATGGTGGTGAGGTCGTCGGGCCATGGAAGGTCGTGAATTTTCGATCGTCATTATTGTAATCCCTTGGAGCCGAATAGGACACTGTATAGCTCTCCCTCGAGTATTGAGCGGAACAAGTCATCACGATAACCAATTACCGATGGCGGGACCGACAGCACTGCCACTCGATTAGATTCTCCACATCATCATCTAATCGATTGTAAATCTCACTATGAACTTGCGCGCCGGAGAACCAAATAGATGTAATCCACTAGGCAGAGTATAGAAGCAGTTTTCTGGCGGTTAAAGTTCATTCATTTATTCGAATGTAAATATGGTCCATTAAAGTTCCGTGCCGTTCACCTGCAACAGAGATGATATAACACACGCTGTAATAACAGGCTGGGTTTAAGAAAATCAGAGTTTTAATCACAGACCTGCTGACTACGCCAGACATTGTAATGAAAGAAAGAAGAATTGAAACAGTGACTGTGTAGATAAAGAACTGGATTGTATAATAGATAACAAGGCTGTCAAGCATATATCACCATAACGTTGAGTATCTTGTCACTTTTGAGCTTTTCATCTGAATGTAACTTCTCGTTGATAAGGTTGCTGGAAATGACGTCCACGTTGAAATATTCAAATGAAGGAAAACTCTATTCTGCGAGACAAGTTATATCTTTCAAGTCCCTATTAGTGAGTATGCAGAAACTCCCATAGTTATCTCACTTTATATATCGGTGGATTCAATTTCATTGCTACTTCCGTTTGTTTTCCCAGAACGACACAATTTGAGCTTGTAAGGATTCACGATGTTTTATTTAATGATGCAATCTTTAGTACTAGCTAGAAGTTTAGGTGGGAGTATTTCCATGTGAGGGATGTCCGAGGAGATGATGATTAGATATCAGCAAAGTGTGCAAATGATGGGATAAATGCTTTGAATCAGGACGAGGATGAAAAGGAAAAAAATTACACCGGGTAGGAGCAATGAATGCGCTGGAATGCAGAGAAAGTATATGCCGATGTGAGCCAAAGTAGAATCACAAGGTACCAGGCTGAGGAATGTGAACTAGAGTAAAGAAGGGGCTGGATTAGTAATAAACAGAACACTGGGATAAAGTCTTGCGAATGGCGTATGTGAGAGAGTATATGAAAAAATGAAGGCAGCGTATGTGAAACTTCGTGACAGGTCTTGAGGGACGAAATGTTGGAGGTTTGAGGTCAATCAAGCTCTTTGCTTCCGTTTTTCAAGATCACGAGTCAAAATGCCAGTGATTTCCTGGATTGATGGGCGTTTGTCAGGAACATCGTCCCAGCAAGCCTCCATGAGAGACCATATTTCTTTACTCAATCCCGAGTGACTCCAGACAGGACTTGATTCACAAGGCTGAGCAGGCCGTTCGCCTTTGAGAACCCGCAGCATGACAGCATTTTTATTGGTGAGGTACGCAAAGGGGACTTGACCAGTGAAGATCTGGCAAATATTGGATTACCGCAAATTGGTATGAGAGGAGCCCACCTCATAAGCAAGCATTGCAAGGGCATAGATGTCGCTTGACTTATTATTAGGTACAGCATTTTCGGAGTTAAAAAGTTGAGGCGCCTGATATCGGACGTTTCCTCCAGTGGATTCTGGCATAGGGAACGACGTCCAAGCGACAATTTTTCCATCTGAGATGGAGGAAAGACCTAGGTCTGCGATATAAGCTCGGCCTCGTGTATCCACTAGAACATTTGTCTATTATTAACAGTAGCATAAAATGAAAGCAAAGGTCAGAGAAAAACGTCTCCAGATGGGGGTAGGAGACTTACCCCGTTCAAATCGCCATGTACAATTCCATTATCATGAAGAAACTCCAGGCATAGCGCTATATCACACACCTGTGTGGAAGGTGTCATCAATTAGATTAGTTTCTAGCGGCTCGAAATCTCACCAGTGAAACACGGTCCATATTGTTCTGCCTCAGACTTTTAATATATTCAGAAACCGTACCCCTTTCCATCCATGGCGAAACCAGACCGATTCCGCCATTGTGCCTATAAATGCCGATAAAGGGGAGGAGGTTAGGATGTCGTTGTTGATTCCAGAGAATCGCTTCATTAAATATGAACTGCAGCCAGCATACTCGTCAGCTAGGGTATATCGCCACCAATTAATTGTGCGCACTTTTCTGTCGCGCGTGATCGTGGATCTGTATTGCCTTATGACCTTCAAGCATACTGGGAGGCCGCGATAAACACCTTTATAGATGTCCGCGAAGCCTCCGGAGCGCTCCGCATAGTCAGGAACTGTTATATTGAACAATTCGTACGACTCGGGGAACAGCTCCGCTGCTGCTGCCAACCTCTGCGTCGCAACAATGAAAGCACGCCGAACATTCGATGGAAGATTTTCTACTTCGTCTAAGACCTGGCAAATCAAGTAACCTGTGAGAATAGAGGTGAAAGCGGAATGTACAGGACATATGTACCCATTGGAATGTGTCAAGGAACTTTTGCGCGTCAGAACCTTTGCATCGTAGAAGCTTTCTGTAGAGCCCTTTGTCCGTCAATATGGCATAGATTTTGTCTGTTAAGAGTTGTTTCTACCGATGAAATTTGTTGATTAGCGACAAGCGGACAAGATTGACATTAGACAACTTTAATTGGTGTGGAAGATTCCCAAGTGTCTCTTAACTTGTCAAGGATTGAATCAGTTTTTCATAAGATGCTTGAACAGAAAACGAACCTCCAAAGCGAGGGAGATTGTCTGTTGTAAAACCATGGACTCTAATTCTCCTATTCGGATCAGGATTAACCGATATATCTCGTCGTGCGAGGCGTTGACTCTCCCATTGTCCACTAAGGAGTCGTCCTGTCGCTGGAAAATTCTATGCGATTGAAATGAGAAGCAGGCCTGCAATATTCGAAGGTGTGTTTCTATTTGATGATCCTTATTGATGGCGACAGACCTTAATTACGGAAATAAGCCCTATAAGTGCGAAAATTAACTTGAGCCACCAGACGAGCTGCTGAGAAAAGTTCCTGAATAACGTAGATTTGCGACTACAATAGAAAAACGAAATACATCGTCACGATTAGTCTGATGAGTTGTAGAGGTGCAGAAAGCGTGATCTATATTCTGCTGAAACGCGACTAAGTGCGCCGGAGTAAAACCGATCAGCGTCGAAGGACAGCCGTCAGAATGTATTTGTTGCATTGGTTTGGGCATCGAGGCCTCTCGGATCCTTTGTCGCGTGGTCCTTGCTGCGATGTCGTGGAATAGTAGTTGCTGAGAAGAAAGTCAATAAAAGATGAGGGTTTTATACGAGGGCTGTACAAGGGCTATGTCACAGCGGACACATATAAAGCAGGGCCGGCTGTGGCCATCATCATCATGAAAAACAGAAGTGCTGTGATATTTGCCTGAGCAATTCATCATTATAATATATCGTACCTTTCCCTCTCACCAAATCCTCACAACAACCTTCAAACCACGTCTCGAGTATGTTGCAATTGCGCTCTGTGTCGTCTATGTGGGAGAGCCCAGCAAAGGCAGTCAATCCTCTAATCAGTATTCCTATCGTAAATTCCTCATTCAACTTACTTCGATCTGTAAAATCCTGATGGTTTCATTCAATTTCATTCCACTCAAATACTTCCAACAGGTAGCTTCAAAGGTACGTGTTCTGTGATTATGGCTTGAAAAGGTTTAAATGAAGTCTGAAAACCAATCAGATCGTTGACTTCGTCCATACACATAGTTGGGTACCGAGGATTGACTCACAACCACCAAAGGCAAGTATATATAAATTTCCTCAGGTTAGAACCCGCCTCGATCAGCTTTTACGCTTTAATAGTCGTTCGATATCTTGGACCTAATCAAAAGAATGCCGCCTGAATTCAAGGAGTCCAATATTTCCAACGGAAGAATGAACCTGATCGTTCCAGCCATAGCAGAGTGTCCTGGCACATTTTCTGACATCTACAAATGCTCGCGCAGTGGCGGGGCCGTCTGTCTCAAGGTCATCAGAGCTTACAAAGATACCGAAATCGTTCATTTGCGCCAGGTAAATATTAAACTATGATTATTTGTGCTGACTGACGTAATTTTGTTGGTCCACAAAAGAAAGCACTTGTCTGGAGTGAGCTCGAACATCCTAACATTCTTCCTTTCTATGGTATTTTTTATTACAATGGACGATCTTCGTTCGCAACGCCATGGATGGAAAATATTTCTCAGTATATCAAAGACCACACAACGTCTAACCGCGTCACATTGGTGAAGAATTTTTGGCCTTTGTACCAAAGTTTACTCAAAAGTCTTGCTTGATAGATCAAGGATGTGGGCCGTGGGCTCGATTATTTGCATGGACAAGGCATCGTTCATGGAAGTTTGAAGGGAGTCAGTGTCTAATATTCAGTGACGAGACACACCTGATGGCGACCCACAGTCGAACGTTTTGGTAGACTATTCTGGGAAAGCATATATTGCAGATATTGGGTTCAGCCTCGCCATTTCCGAAGATCTCAGCAGATGGAATTCTCCGCCCCAAAGCTGGGGGAGTGGCACAGTCAGGTTTCAAGCCCCTGAACTCTTTGACTTCGAAGGCGATAAGGAGATGCTTCCCAACAAGGCGAGCGACATTTATGCATGGGCTTGTGTTTGTTACGAGGCATGTTTACTCTACTTATTACGATAATAACTCCCTCAAAACAACGTCCAGATCTTCACTGGTGAAATGCCCTTTGCGCACCTAAAGAGGGACATATCCATCATCATACAGGTCTCTAAAGGCATCCGGCCAGTTCAACCTCCCAAATCCAGTCCTAGCTGGAGTTTGTGGGGGCTTACCGAGGATATTTGGGCACTCATGGAACATTGCTGGAGTGCTCAGCCTCAAGAACGTCCGACAAGCAATGAGATCGTTAGTTGTTCAGCTTTAGCACTCCCTCCAAATCTGTGTACGGATAGAATCAATAGTGAGTCAACAACCGAAGTTTTAAATCAAGTCACATACAAGACCTTAGATCATGACCAGAATACGTCTGGAAGGTCGAATAACTCGGGATGTACGTCTATGATTATTGACAGCGGACTGTTTCCCTTTCTGCATGAGAACATTACCACCATTGCTGTGGAGAATGTGTCTCAAAGCTATTATGACATTTTTCCGGTTCGTTTGATTTATATACATATCGCATTGTTGTCATTAACCCCTTGCCGTTTCTTAGCACCATGAGCGATGTCTCCATGCTTGTACCCAGATTCCACCGTTCTATGCCGTCCATTTCGACTGCTCATTATATGTAAGTTCTGTTGCTTTTTGTGCCACGCTTAGTTTGACGATGTGTTCAGTTATATCTACAAGAAAAACATCAGAAAGTAGGTTCCCCGGCGTTATCCCCAAAGTTCACCACATCCGGAGTCATGTTAATTGGTGATACTCCTGCTCTAACCCATGATGCACCCTACCCATCCATAAAGTTCCATAGTTATCCATCTACTGCTGGTCTGTCTGCTATTTAAATCATGTGAGGTGGACTAATTGGTGTTTTGTAGCACTGCATGGTATACAATTGAGCCATGACGACTTAGACGACAGACATGACAGTTCGGACAGGTCCACAGAGCTGCGTCCCAGGTTTCGCCCCAGTCTCCATCAAATTATAATAGGAGTGTGTCCGCCTCGCATCTATAGACTGGAGAAGAATCCAGAGGACACTACCAACTTGTGGAATACTTGGGGTGCTCGAGCCGAGTCTTATTGGATTACGGAAGAAATAGTGTGTCATCTGGTGTTTTTTTTTATTTTCCATACAGATTTTATTGATGTTTTATCAGCCCGGCCTCCCTCCCAAAGCGCAAAGTCGTGAAAGAGGTCCTTATGGGGCAAGCTTGAGATCGTTCGTACAAACCTGTGAGACTTCTATCATGCCAACTGACTTTTCGTCTCTCTCTTTTATAGCTTCGTATCCTTGAGTTACAATATTTTCGATGACTGTCGTTTACGTTTGGACATTGAAGAGGCCTTTCAAGGGTTATTGCTTTATGCTAAGGGTCACATAGATCAAATTCACAATGAAGTAGAGCTGTCATTTTTGGCAAGATTTTACGGATGCTGATCGCCAAATTTGATTTAGGTGTCATCTGCCTTGCTGCAAAGTGCGATTGCTCACGTTTTAGTCGGAAACACTGGACCTGGTCTTGAATTCACGGCTCGGGTTATCCTGGTGTTGAAAGAGTTGAGAACGACAAATGCTGAGTTTATGGCGTATACGATTGCGACACTCGTTCCTACGGTGGCTCACTTCTCTGAGATCATCGCGTATGTCGTCGATTATTACCTCGGTAACGATAAGCAGGAAGAGCGAGCTGAGATAGTCCGATTGTCTGACTCGCATGACGAGGACAGGAGTAAGATTATGGCGTATATCTATGAAGTCTTGCGTAAGTATCTATATCGATTTCTCTGGGAGTGACGTCTTTCATCTGTTCATCTCATAGACCTCAATCCGCGTGTGGGTCACGAATGAATGGCGCCGAAGAAGTTGTTATCTAACTTTGTTGTTTTTTTTACTGCAACAGATATGCGGTCGCACTTCAGATGCGGAGAAGCTCTTCACTGGCACTGGAAACACTGAATGTAGGAACATGTATTACAGCCAAAAGGTAGATGTGAGAGATAACTTTGACTTGTATGTAATTCGTCAAACTGACACGGTAAACAGAACTTGGGGTATCGCATTGGCACGAACACTCTCGCAGGAGTTGAAGTTTCTTCCATTCGTGGTGTGCTTGGGAATAAGTCTGGATCCTTCGCTAAACCTTCAGCGGGTCAAATGCTCATATAATCTCTTCAGCTTACCCTGGCCGTTATTTGAATCTATGGAAGCGCTGTTATCAGCGTATGAAACAACCGTGCCCCTCGTCATTGGGACTATCCTTGCACTCAAAGATGTAAGACGTGCAACTGGACACTCTGAGAGCCTTGTGCGATTCAAGGAGAAGTGGAATGAATTCATGAAGCAACTCTACATCGATGAAACAGGCAATATCGTGCCTTTCTGCCTTGTAAAGTGAGCGTAAGTGTTGTCGAGTCTATACATGATATCTGTCTAAGTTTCTCATAGTTGTTGTTACATCGCTGAACTTGACAAATGATTGACCTATGTTGGTGTAATCCTGTATTATTACGACGACTGATTACTGTTTCCGGTTGGTTGCTAATATTCTTTATAACCCCAGGACTTTACTGCATTCTTTCTTTTATCCCTCTCTGTATCTGGCTGCTACGTACGTATGCGCTATTGCTCAGAACATAGCAAGATCCTGTTCTAGCTTTTGTGCGACAGTTAGTCGATTGGACATCGCCAGTTTACAGCTGGACTTCTACTATGTAAACATTTCGATATATGACTTATTTATTCGTCGAACCTCAGACAGAAACTTTTTGTATTCTTCGCTTTAACCAAATAACGTTGTTGGCTGCTAAATCACAAAGGCGTGCTACTCAACAAGATCCCTGTATATTCATGACAACGATTGAGGCGGAAGCTACTTAAACTAAGATCCATGTTATCGGGAGAGTCCAAGATCGTCTCTAATTGTGCGACCATGCCACCGGCGATTTTGAATCACCTGTCACAGTTTCCCCTCATGTCATGATTGTACAACCTGAGTGGCTTGCGCTACGAGCACGGGTGTAATCTGCTGGGCCATAGCTTATCTATGGGACTCCCACTGCCCTCAGTTTCATTATATATACTGTACACATATCCTGGTGACCGCCACCTTACCTCAGTACAGATTCACGCTATCGTGTCTGTAAGTGGCCGACAATGGATATGAAACCGAGTGCAGCAGGAGTCCCATAGATATAATCACTTTGAACAACAAAGCTGTGTCCATCTACGTAAGTTTGTCGTATCATAACCCAACTCATGACCTTCTTTTTTGCATCTTCTGTATGCGGTCTGCCGCCGTCAAATACCTCCTTTTCATACGTTTTGGTATGCTCAAAAGCGGTGATAGCCTAACAGGTGCTCCTCGAAATGGTCCTGCAGGCAGAGGATCAAGTGGTTTGTGGCGTCCAAAAGACCGTGTCCTGGACCTGCGTTCTTCAGTGGACGACGATGGGGGACTCCGAGCTCATTGCAGGATCATCAACCATGAAAGACAATGAAGACCCCGAGATTTGTATCGCAAGATCATCAGGCATGAACGACGATGAGGACCCCGAGATTTGTGTCGCAAGATCATCAGATGCAGAATGACCAGGCGTGGACGATGATGAGGATCCTGAGGTTTGAGGTGCATAATCAGTAGCAGTGGATGACGCAGAATCACCAGGTGTGGATGATGATGAAGTCCCTGAAGTTTGAAGTGCAGAATCACCGGGTATAGATGATGATGAGGACCCTGAGGTTGGAGCTGCAGAACCAGCAGCAGGGTATGACACAGAATCACCAGGTGTGGACGATGATGAAGACCCTGAGGTTTGAGGTGCAGAATCAGCAGCAGTAGATGACGCAGAATCATCAGGTGTGGACGATGATGAAGATCCTGAGGTTTGAGGTGCAGGACCATCAGGCATGGAAAATGACCGGGATCCCAAGCTAGGCATTGCAGGCCCGACAGGCGTGGAGTCTGGGACCCACTCCCATTCGAGGTTGATCTGCCCCACAGACAGCTCCGCGAGGGCGGAAAATGCAGTTGGGGATAAATCGATGTCGTGTGTCCCCGGGCACCCTCCGCACCTGTCAGCGACTTTGGCGACGACTGATTTTCCTTGAACTGGTTTTATTTGGGAGGTGGGGTTAGGTAAGTCAAATTTATAGGTGAGGAGTGAGACGTGGCGTACATGTCGCTTTGAGTACTTTGCTGCAGATGGGGACGCTGTAGTTTGGATTGTAGGTCAGGTGAAGGAAAGGCTGAGAACTGAAGAGTACGAACTTGTTGGTATCATCTGGTTCTGCTTCGCTGCAATGACAAGAGGTATTGACAGGATCGAAGTAAATGGTACATAACAAAACTTACGCAAACGCATCGAAAAAGTTGTGCCCAACTGCAATGATATATTCTTCGTTGGAATGCACCTGCCCACAAGCAGTGGGGACGACACCTGATGAAAACCGAGTCATTTCCAGGTCGAGTGCAGACCCGGAAACTGGCTGGGTACCCACCGACTTAATACAATGTTCCTAGCCGAAAACAAAAATTTATTCATACATATGTATCTCAACCACAAGGATGACAAACCTACCCAGCCCCGCAAAGGCTGATGTACCGATTATACCTCTTCCAGCCAGGAGACCGACTAGCGGCATGAGTAGCATTGTAGTACCAGCACGTAAAGTGCACATGATCGTGAATAGTCTGCACAGCAAATTCAATACAGCTCGAATGGTCAAAGGAAAGAAGTCGTTGTCGCCCTGCAGCTTTGAAAGAACAGTGAAGGGGGAAACAACGGAGGTGGAACTCAAGGAATAAGAGCAGCGGTTCTGAAGGGAGGAAGGCTGTGCACCCAATGATCATCCATATCGCACCAGTTGTGAGCAACCAGTGGGTGCTATAGCGACCAGTGTAGGACGAGAATACCTATGATGCGGGGCACCATCACTTCTGTTCAGGAGAACATCAAGTTAAGATGCGTAATATCGTGATAGATCTCTAATTGTGCGACCATGCCGCAGGTGGTGACGAATCACCTTTCACAGTCAATCGTTGTCCCTCATGCCATGTACAGCATGAGTGGCGCAGGGGCTTGCGCCACGAGCAGGATGTTGCAACTGATTGCACAGATAGTCGCAGACTGAAATCACTGAGGAGATTCATACGTGTAAGCCTGGGTGTTCATGTTCAATAGTAGTTTATTAGAGAATATATATACAACGTACCTGGGTTTTCGTGTCCAATAGTTAAGAACACAAGAACACCCGGACTGAAAATAATCTACTGGATCACGTGATCAACTGTGTGGGTGCTCTAGCCATAAGGATCTCAACACAGGAATGGAAGTGGCCGGGCCACAGCTTATCTATCGGACTCTCACTGCCCTCAGTTTCTTTATATCCACTGTACATTGACCACTACCTTACCTCTATATAAATTTACTATCGTGTCTAGGTCAACGTGGGTGCTATCAAGACTGTACCAGCAGTACTTTCCTATCGTACCATATAACCCGACTCACGACCTTCCTGTCTGCATGAGTTGTGCACGCTCTACCGCCGTCAAATACCTCCTTTTCGCGCGTTTCGGCTCGCTCGATAGAACAGGCACGCCTCGAAATGAGCGTGCAGGCGGCGGATCAAGCGGTTTACGGCGTCCAAAAGACCGTGTCCTGGACCTGCGTTCTTCGGTGGACGACGATGGGGACCCTGAGCTTGTTGCTGGATCATCAGCCGTGGACGGCGATGAGGGATCTGAGGTTGGTGTTGCGGGATCGACAGCCGTGGACGAGGAATCCGAGGTTGGCGTTGCAGGATCATCAGACATTGCCGACGATGAGGAATCCGGGGTTGGCGTTGCGGAATCATCAGACGTTGACGACGATGAGGACTCCGAGGTTGGCGTTGCAGGATCATCAGACGTCGACGACGATGAGGAATCCGGGGTTGGCGTTGCGGGATCATCAGACGTCGACGACGATGAGGAATCCGGGGTTGGCGTTGCGGAATCATCAGACGTTGACGACGATGAGGGGTCCGAGGTTTGCGTTGCTGGATCATCAGGCGTTGACGACGACGACGACGAGGATTCCGAGGTTTGCGTTGCGGGATCGGCCCCCGTGGACGACGATGGGGACTCTGTCGCAGAATCATCAGGCGCTGACGACGACGGCGACCCCGAGCTGGACGTTGCAGGCCCGACAGGCGTAGAGTCCGGTACCCACTCCCATTCGAGGTTGATCCGCCCCACCGACTGCTCCGCGAGGACAGAAAATGCAGTCGGGGATAAATCAGTGTCGTATTTCCCCGGGCACCCTCCGCATCTGTCGACGACTTTGACGACGACGGATTTGCCTTGGTCTGTTTTTGTTTGGGGCGGGGTTAGGCAGGTTGGATTAAAAATAATAGGCGAGGAGTGACGTACATGTCGCTTTGAGTGCTTTCTTGCAAATGGGGATGCTGTGGTTTAGATTATGGGTTAGGTGAGGGAAAGGTAGAGGACCGGAGAGTACTGACTTGTTGGGGTTATCTGGATTTGCCCCGCTGCGATGACAAGAGGTGTTAATAGGATTGAAGTAAATGGTACGTAACAAAACTTACGGAAACGTATCGAAAAACTTGTGTCCAAGCGCAACGATATACTCGTCGTTGGAATGCATCTGCCCACAAGCAGTAGGGGCGACACCTAATAAAAACCCGAATCATTCCAGGTCAAGTACGGACCTGGGGAAATTAGCTGGGTACCCACCGACATCATACCACGTTCCTATGCAAAGCCAAAAAAAAAGTCATTCATACATTTGTATTTCACCAGGAGGAACGCCGGATGACAAACTTACCCTGCGCCGCAAAGGCCGATGCACCGATTATACCTCTTCCAGCGAGGAGACCGACCAATAGCATGAGTGACGTTGTAGTACCAGCACGTAAAGTGAACATGATTCTGAATAGTCTGCACAGCAGATTCAATACAGCTCGAATGGTCAGAGGAAGTAAGTCGTTGCCGCCCTGCGGCCTTGAAAGAACAGTGAAAGGGGAAGCACGGAGGTGGATCTCAAAGAATC
This sequence comes from Termitomyces heimii, assembly GCA_003313675.1. Classification (NCBI taxonomy): domain Eukaryota; kingdom Fungi; phylum Basidiomycota; class Agaricomycetes; order Agaricales; family Lyophyllaceae; genus Termitomyces; species Termitomyces heimii. Next base: position 21,966 of record QLON01000011.1, on the reverse strand, counting down.
AATTGCAAGATAGCGATTTTAAAGCCAGGAAGGCTGTGCACCCAGTGATCCATCTCAGGGAGGGCTTGGTGAAACGCGTTCGGCAAACAACCACCTGGGTGCTGCAACGATCAGTTGTTAACACCTACTTACTGGCATGATCGAAACCGCAAGATCGCAAGTACGCGCACACACATTCCTCATGGCGATTCAACAGACGAGTTTTACGGGGAAAATCGGAACTGGATCCATAACAGTGCGTGATTAGACGTAGAATACAAGTCTCTTGGACGGAAAAGGAAGAGGGGGCGTTGACAGAGTCGAGATGCTACAAGTTACAACATAGTTCGAACCCGGTTGATGCCAAATGAAAACCAACAACAAGAAAGAGAGAAGAAAAAGAACAAGAAAAGGGAGAAATGGACGGTGGAGAAAGGAGTACAATTAGGAATTAGCGATCATGATGGGCATATTAGTCTGATGAGATTGGTTGTGTCCGCAAGGGGTGCGAGGGGTTAGATAGGGGTCGTGAAAATAGTTAAGTGCATTAACTCTGTGGGTTATGAGGCATGCTGAGCAACACCAGGTTGCTGAGGATCGGCGTGGGGTTCTTGTTCGAAGATGCGTATCCAAGCTTCCGGCATACCCTACAAAACGAGAGTGAGCGCGCGTTCATAGAGAGGAAAAACAAAACCTACATGAAACCGGCCGGTAACGGGATCGTACCCGATATGCCGTCTGTGTACGAATCCCCAAGGGTGGCTGATCTCTCCACCGGAAGGGACCGCTATCCGGGGGAGGATGGCGTCGCGCCACATGTATACTTCTTCGGCGACGCGGAAGGAGAGGGAGTAGCGCTTGCCTGATTTCGTATGGATGCGCAGCCGCCGGGATTTGATGACTTCGACCTTGGTGATGTCGTCTAGATTGATCACTCGGCCCGAGGGGGAGGGAGCGCCCTGTTATGATGCATGTGTCAGTTATAGTACGTACTAGTATCAATTGATTGTGATAAATGAAAGAGAAGGCGGCGGCTCACCTGAGAGCGATAAATTGTTAACGTTTTGTTGCGCAGGACGATCCAGCGTGGGGCCCATCTCCATCCAGTGAAGAAGCCATCTTTCCTGATGTACAGCTGTCCGTCTAGTATCGCTGATCTTGGACGCGTGGCCTTGTACGTCGTCTGCGTCTGATTGGTGGTCGTCGTGTATGCAAGCGACGGAAGGGGGTTGGCGTTACTTGCTGCAGTTTTCTCGTCTTCAATGATGACCTTGTCCTCGGTTGTGGGGGAGATGGGCTGGACCGAGGGGTCAATGAGGGCGTTCCATTGGGAAGGAAGGGTGCCGGCTATCTGGTCGAAGCCGACGTGAACGTTGTGCACGAAGCCGGAGGGACTGCCGACGCCGATGAGGGGACAGCGGGAGTAGACGTCGTCTTTCCAGTCGTAGAGCTCCTCGTCGTTGTCGAAGGAGAGGTGATAAGTTCTATTCTTGACTTGGACGAGGAGGCAGTACGGTTTGAGGTCCACCCGTTCGACTTTGGTTATGTGATCGAGAGGGATCTAAATTTATTCGGTTTTTGTTTTTCCCGGCGCTGGGTCTAGACGCACCTTGTTTCCTGGAATGACGAGAGCCTCGTTTGTGAGGACGAGCGACTTGGCTTTCCAGGCCCGGCCAGGGAAGGGACCGCGCCCTTTGACGCGTACTCGACCCATTCGGACGACGAGAGGTTCTTGACCTTGTGGTTGCTTTTCTTCTGACCAAGCCATCTGGAAACGTAAGGATGTCACCTTAGACTCTGGCTTGGGGCAAGGTAAACGGGAATGAACCGGGATTTGCGTATGTGTGGTATTTATATCGGTTAGGACAGTGGCCGTGGCCAACGGGGAACGCCAAAGGGAAACAATGGAGGCGAATGGATGAGGAATTATTTAATGGCTGGAGAGAGGGCGCAGTCCGGGCACTGCTGTTACATGTACAACGGATACTAGGGTGGAGTACACGGGGGGTTACAGGGGGTTAATCACAGCAGTTATAGTCGCACGAGGCTGATGAAAATATATTTGTCAAGAGATTTGATGAACAATTGGGAAATCCTGCACAATAGACAAAAGTGACAACACGTGGCTTACTCTCCAAGGCTCGGCCCGTCAATGTGACCAAATCAACGCCCCTAGCCTGTTCCGAAGTGTTAGCACTTGTCAACCTCTTGACTACACTGTTGAAATTTTCGCATCATGGCGTCAAAACCGACAGCGAAACTGAGTTGCGGAAAGCATTTTCAACACGACCGAAATACAATTTGTATGTACCCAAATTCTTCAGGTTCGCGTCAAGGATGCAGCATAACACCATGCATATGTCTTTATATGTTTGCGATACATGCTACGTATTTCCATGCATAACATAGCTGGCGATATACGGTGACATACGTCCCGTCGAGCTGGAAACGAACGAAGCTGTCCTGTAGTCTCTGATGGAACAGTGCAATGTGCAAATTGGCATCAAATAATTACTCCCGCGCACCTGACAGGGGGGTGAGATTTCGATCGTTGTTAGTAAACCCAGCGTTCTTTTGGCAGCCTTGAGTGTTCGCCGCCATTACCTTTCTCTTCCCGCCTTTCCCCCCTTTTCCATTCTTCCTTTCTTTAAAGTCCTTTTGTATTCTATAATCCCGGTCTGTGCGCGCGACTTGATTGAGTCTCGCGTTTCAGCCCGAGTTCATCAGCCGTTTACCATCAGCACACCTTCTCTGTCACGGCTAGCCAAAAAGCGTTTGGTTACACATCACACTCATCTTGTATCCTGTGCGCTGAATAGTACCTGGAGACATGGGATCGTGCTTGTCTACACCGAAGGGCGTGGAGGTCACAGAGCTTGACAAGCAAAGACACAGGGAGGTAGAAAAGCAGCTCAAGGAGGTGCGTTCCCACCGCCATTCTGTTCACCTGATGGGACTGATCAGCCGTTCAGACAAAAGCCAAGATGGCGACACAGGTCAAGGTGCGTCGTTAGCCACCTCTCATCTGAGATGTATAGAGTAAATGGTGGACCCAGGTATTGTTATTGGGCTCAGGGGACTCCGGAAAGTCAACGGTGCTCAAGGTATGTCACACATTTACGCTATACTTTATCTGTGGCATGACCTCACTGATGACAGCAAATGCGTCTAATTCATAAAATACCCTTCTCCTCTCAAGAAATTGAGTCGTTCCGACAGCTGGTGTTCGAGAACCTCACGCGAGGGATGAAGTATCTGCTTGATGCAATGGAAGATATGGACCTCAAGGTCGCAGAGGAAAACATTCCCCATGTCGACACTGTCGAGAACGCCCCCGATCTCAGAGACAGCGAGGCCTTCCCTATGACGTACTATGAGCCCCTCAAAGCGCTCTGGCAGGACCCCAGCGTACAAAAGGCATGGGAACGGGGAAACGAGGCCGCTCTGCCAGAAAAGTGTGTACTCAGTCAATTATGCTCGGATTCTGTCTTCTGTTCTTCTGACGATCAATAGCCTACTTTATTTCTTTTCTTCGCTCGACCGCCTGTTCGACCCTGAGTATATTCCGGTGGAACAGGATATTATCCGATGCAGGGCACGCACAATCGGCATCACGGAGACGACGTTTGAGTTGCGGGAGCATCAGATGCTTATGGTCGATGTCGGCGGGCAGAAGAGCGAGCGGCGGAAATGGATACATTGTTTTCAGGATGTGACAAGTATCCTGTTCCTAGTTAGCCTGAGCGGGTATGATCAGTGTCTAGTTGAAGACAAGGATGCGGTGAGTTTTGTTTATCATATCAAGGTCATATCCTTCTGAAGCTCCTTCATTCAACAGAATCAAATGCAAGACGCAATGACAATATGGGACTCAATATGTCATTCACAGTGGTTCAAATCAACATCAATCGTTCGTTTTATTGTGCCCCGTCTTTGATCTGTTTGCATTTAAATGATACGCCTTTTTGACAGATCTTGTTCTTAAATAAGAACGACCTGTTCGAGAAAAAAATACCCACGTCGGACATCAAGAATGTCTTCCCCGTGTGTACACATTTCCGAACACAATGATTGACTGGTATTGACCCTCTTTTTTCCCTCGACACTTAGGATTTTGATGGCGAGTCAGGCGATATCAAAGCTGGACGCGACTACTTCAAGCGCCGGTTCGCAAAGTTGGCGCAAAAGGCAGGCAGATCGAAAGAGAGAGAAATCTACATCCAGTATGGATATGCTCCTTTGGCCTTGACTGCTCATCCATATTGATTGATTGCTTTTACTGTTAAAGCATAACCACAGCTACGGATACAGCTATGCTTCGGGTCGTAATGGCCGCCGTCGAAGGTTAGTCCTTTAAGCTTGCTAGTGGATAGTTTGACTGACTGACACATACTTTGGACATTTACAGAGTGAGTTTTCTTCTTCTCCCTTTTTCGCTTCACCTTCCCACACTTCATCCCCATTTTATTCCTTTCCTTTTTTTCATCCCCATCCATCCAACCGAACGCTTAATTGCTTTCTTTCATCTCAGCATTGTCCTTCGATCGAATCTTGAGGTCGCAGCATTGATATAGCGCAAGGCTATTTATCTTTGACCTCTCCCCTTCTCACGACCCCTTGCGACCCACCTCCATGCACACGCTCCTAATGAGTTGTACACTTCATGCCATTTTTTCATATTACGATGACTATTCACGTCCGCACGGTGCGAGTGGGACCTTTATCTTATTTCCCCTCACTCCCTTTTTATATCATCTCTTTTTCATGTTTTTTTTTGCGCCTTCTTCATTTCATTTTTTATGGAGAGAACAATTTATGCTCATGATGTCCTTTTGCTTGGTTGCACCCTCATCCTGCCTAACAAATTTTCGCTAATTGAATCTCCACGTTCTGCCACAAATCAATCTTTTAACATCTCGTCACAACATAACAATATGTCTCTCTCTCTGTGTCTTACTCTCGAACAAAATCCAAAAACGAAAAAAACTAAAATCTGTTGATCGTCAACGACTCAACAGCGCCATCGTGAGCAAGAACGTAAGTTTTCCCCTCTTTGACCCTTCCCGTTTCCATTCCTCGGAATCTTAAAAATAGAATGTTGACCGAACCTTTTTTCTTCGCTTTATTTTTTTCATCTCTTCCAGATTCGGAATATCATGTTATGATCTGGGCCGCTTGGCGTGCGTTGAGTTACCGCGGTCGCCCTGTTTGTGGCCTAAATCGTCTCCGAGGTAACGGAATGTTCCAAGTGCGGTCCCCTCCTCGTACGAGCCCTTGCATATAAACATTCTTCTGCCAACTATACATCTCGATTTGTGTCTATCGCCATGGATACGTTTATTATCCCTTGATCCTCTCTTTTTTTTTGCAATTTGTCCGGTGTCTAGTTTTTGTCATGGTCCCACGTCGTTCTGACGCACACAGAATCGTTATGGGGACGCACATGTGTATCGCATCGCTATGCGTATACTTGTGTACATTTCTTATCCCCTCAGTCTTTCGTCATCGTTTCCTGTCTCCCTGCTCCCCCCCCCCCCCCCCCCCCCCCC
>QLON01000011.1:0-16396 GCA_003313675.1 Termitomyces heimii | reverse complement strand
CCCATGCCCTCCTCATGCTGCATGATCGTCATTTCTTCGATTTTCAAACTTGTGGATTGATGGATACCAACCTGAATCTTTGTATCTGTCTGTACATCTTTTATGTAGTGTAGTATTCAGTGGTTGAATATCCTCTCTTGGAGGGGCTGGTCCCATTTCTATTTTTCGATGTATGGATCTATCAGTCAGGTACCCTGTGCGTTCTGGTGCGGTTGAGTGTTTTGATTAGTAATTAAAGGAAGTGAAACTGCTGTCGTGATGGGATAAAAAAAGAACATGCCTCGTGTCAATTGGAGAGCGCCTGCGCCACAGATCTTAGATGGGAAGATGATTTTATCCGATGTTTACGAGGGTGTTGTATGATATATCTGTTAGAGTCATCAACTTGGTTTGCTCGCGGAGGGTTTCGAGCTTGGTTCTGTATTGCGCGTTGGTCGGCATTGACATATATATAATGTGTCTGGATATTGACCACAAGTTGTGATGTCATGATTAGGCGGGCGTTATCATGAAACCATTTCATGTTCTGTCTCTTTATTTCAGTTGACAGCTCATATTAGCATCTATACTTATGCTAACACTAAGTATAATATTAACATTCCGCGTATGTTTTTAAAATATCATGCGTCACAGCTCAGCGCTCAACGCTCAGGATCAATTATTGCGTTTTAGGTTTAATCCATATGACGACCAGGTATACCTTTATATGTGTTTCCCACTAATTCTCAAATTGATGGATGGCCGAACAATGCGAACATTGAGCTGACTTTCTTCTTCAATTTGGTATTCTTCAACCAGGTTTCAACAAAGTCGCGGAACTTATCTCTTTGATCAAGTCAGAAGGAGGAAAAATAGAGAAGTGTCTCCTTCACTCGATCTGATGGGTAATTATAACTTTTGTCCAAATATGGATGGTATTAGCTCCTTATACAGCCCTGGCAGAAATGGCTCAAGCAACCTTCGGTAACCAGCACTCTCCAAGACCGAGACCTATCCCTGATCTTGTCTTGACCTTCGACCCATGCCTATCTATCATTCTCACTCATTCAGCACCTTTTTACCGAGTCTTTCTTCCCTTCATTTCCCCGACATAGTGCTGATACTACTTCCGCGGGTGATGTTTATATCTTTGGTATCTTTGGTGGGCTTGATTGCAATGTCGTCCACAAACACCGACTTCCACCCCCAAGCATTGTTGGTTCTTCCAAATAACGATTACCAAAATACATATGCAGGTCATGCATGCGCCCAGTTTGGTAGCATCGTAATCGTTTGCGGCGTAGACACGAGCTTATCCCCTTTCGAAGAGAGTATCAGATGCTGACATTCCTTGACCTGGGTCGGTACCGAAGGTGATGAGAAACATACCACCCTGGACTAGTGATATGTACGCTTTGGATTTTGTCGTGTAATGAGAGAGACCGTTATAAAACATGTCTAATGGCAAACAGCCTCGACCTCTAAAAAGAGTTCTAGCTTAGACCAGTGAATCCTGAATGAGGTATTTAGTCTCTCTTGGAGGTATATTGGAGCGTACAACCTGAGGCGCTCAACGGTTCAGGTGATCATAGATAGTTATCTTGGCACGTCCGCTCGATTCAGGGTAGCTCTTTGTTCGCAGGTGCAGATTGTTCCTGAGGATGCGACATTGACCAACAAATCAGCATAACCGTTTAACTAGAAATAACGAGTAGTTGAAACGACTAGGTAGGATCCAAGTTCTGGACTGATACATAAGCCATTCTGAGTACTTAGGAAGTATCAGTAATGCGATGATCGCGTACGTGGTCGGAATGGAAGCTGAAATCGAGAAATCTTTACTTTTTGAGTCAAACAATTCGTCAGTCCTGAAAGAGATGATAGCATGTAGAAACGAAGAAAGACGACCCAAATGGCAATGCATAAATATCAGTAAACAAACCTTCGCGTCGCTCACGACATCCACGCATTCCGTCTCGATCTCGGCTACAGGCTGCAAGCCTCCAACAAGTACTTGCCGAAGCCTCGTTTTGAGCACGGGTGCCATAACATGTAAGATTCTCGCTTTCCCTCCTTGATAATGGCCTCTGAACGCGGATTCTTTCAGAGTTATTTCACGACTTACCGCCGGACCCCTTCGCGACGACTTTTGTCTTCTCTGGGCTTCTGGGGACGTTCAAAATTATCTATTGGGTCTAAGGAATCTCCGACCATCTCCATGTCGTCGCAGGAGGTGGAGGTCACAGTGAATGGCTTGACGAATGGTGCTACCAATCACGATACACCTGATTCAACGACGCAATTCGATCCCCTAGTATTCCGCTCGTATTTGCTTGCATTGCTCCCCCCTGTGATAGGTGCGGCACCAGAAGAACTTGAGACCTTGTTTGACGACGAATTCGATGAGAAAATTATTCGTTTTGCGGCGGATAATGGCGGGTCAATCTACGTTGTTAAGATCAGGGAAGAGGTCGAAGGTATGCTCGTATCATATTTTTGAAATTATAATCACAACTATATAGATGACGCGTCACCCATCTACACGTATCAACTTACACAACACCTCGTATATCATCCAAGCCATGTAACAACGCTTGCTATGATTAAACGCGGCCCGACACTTGATCCTCTCACTCCTCTTGCTAGTCAGCTGCATATGCTGAATCTTTTTGGTGGAGAAGATACTCCGTACGAAGGTTTACATGCTCTGGTGAGTTCCGGTGTGAAGCCATGGTTCGACGCTTTCGTCGGGTCACGCGCAGGAGGACGGGATGGTGGTGATACTCGTATGGGTATGTCATAGGTTCTTAAACTATCATCGTCGCGTCTAACACGTACAAGGTATCCCAATGACGAAGAAGAAGTTCGCTGAGTTAGAACTTGCGCTTCTCCACCTCCAACAGAACGTCGAGATTCCCGAAACGCATCTCGTAATTCATCCCGTCATCCAGAGAGCTGTGGAACAAGCATTAGCTGCCAAGACTGCCCCCAACATTTCCCACATACCAGCCAATCTTCTCAACGACAGCTCATTCTTGAACTCGTTGCAGGCACATGTCAACCAATGGATTAAAGCTATCCAGGCAGTGACGAAGCTCACGCGCGATGTCGGATCCGGAACGGCTTCGCAAGAAATCAACTTTTGGCTCAGCCTGGAACGGGCACTCGACGGCATCGAAACACAATTACGCAGCGACGAGGTTAATATGGTTATAAACTGTCTCCGGAACGCCAAACGGTTCCGTGCCACCGTAAGTTTCATCGCCGATACTGGTCTCAAAGATGCTACGGACCAGGGCAAGTATCATTTTTTATTGCCGTGCTTCAGTGACTTATTGACCGACAGTTCATAAATATAACCAACTCATGAAAGATTTCCCCTTGAATGAGCTTCTTTCCTCCACAGACCTCGACAAAGTTCAAGAATCACTCACCTTGATCTTCGGACACATCAACCGCAAGCTTAAACTCTCGCCGTACCCGATACGGCGCGCACTTCCCTTCGTCGAGGCCATATCACGCGATTTCAACGACCAGCTCTTGCGCATTCTCACCTCTCATCGTCTAGCATATACTCCATACGAGACATTCGATCGTCTACTCGCGCAGACGATGAACAATTTCCAGACATGGGATGATCTCTTTAAAGAGTTCACGAGCATCGCGCGGGATGCAATCAAGAGACGTGGAGAGAAGTTTATTCCGATTAAAGTTAATCCTGCCCATGCCAAGCTACAAGAGCGGATACGGTATTTGAGAGATTGGCGGAAACAACATGAACAGCTGGCCGTGATGACGGGACCAACGAAGGGACTGGGTGGTGTCAGAATGGACGTGGGTGGTATGGATATGGAAGAGGAGGTTAAGGAAGCCTATGAAGTTATCAAAAGGATCGATGTGTTGGATGTCACAGTTGGTGAGTTGCGGTCCCAGCTGATGCACTAACAATCTGCTGATTCCTGACAGAGGGAACGGAGATTTGGGTGGCGGCGGAGAATGCATATAATGAGAGAGTCTCACGTGTTGAAAACCAGATTATTGCAAGATTGAGGGACAGACTTGGGACAGCTAGAAATGCGAATGAGATGTTCAGGGTGTTCTCTAAATTCAACGCATTATTTGTACGGCCGAAGGTATGTCTATCGTTCAAATACAACTTTTTCCTCTATAATACATGTAATACATGCTTAGATCCGTGGCGCCATTCAAGAATACCAGACACAACTCATTGACTCGGTAAAGGAAGATATCAAACATTTGCACGATAAAGTAAGCCCTACGCATCTCCCCTTGAGTACTCATTTACTCACTGACGATCTAGTTTAAAACTCAATATCGATTTTCAGAAGCCTACCACATGTCCCAAATGCGTGATCTCCCACCAATCGCAGGAACGATCATCTGGGCACGACAAATTGAGCGGCAGTTACTTACATACATGAAGCGCGTCGAGGATGTGCTAGGTAAAGGCTGGGAACTCTACGCCGAAGGCCAAAAACTCCAGACGGAGAGTACCGCATTCCGCAAGAAGCTCGACACACAGCCCGTATTTGAGGCATGGCGACTCGAAATTGGCCGGCGGAACATGGTCGTTGACGGGTGCCTCTTCGAGATTGTCAGACTGCGTGGAGGAGGGTTTCAGCTTGCGGTCAACTTCGATCCTCAGATCATTACCTTGTTTAAGGAGGTCAGAAATCTGCTGTGGTTGAATTTCCAGGTTCCGCATGGAATCGCGAGTTTGGCGAAGGATGCGAAGAGGGTGTATTCACATGCTGTGAGTTTGATGGAGACGGTTAGGACGTATGGGCAGACGTTGGATTTGGTGGAGAAAAACAAGGGAATCGAGTGGTTGGTTGCTGAATATAGAAATGAGTCTCAGAGGATGATCGCGAAAGGTGTGTTGGATTGTACATTGAGATCAGCATGAACGGAACTGATTAGATCCCGTGAAGGCATGAATATCCGTTGGGATTATTTCGTTAACCATTACGACACAGGGCGTTTTTTGTCAACTGCTGATGGGCGGGATAATCGTCATATACAGTTCGTCCGAGAGTTTGCCAGCGTTGTTTCGGTTCTGCAGGTTGGGATGAATATATTCGGCTCTGATGATGTCTTATCAATATACACTTGCAGGATAAGACTAACAACGTTATCGACCTTTACAAAGATATTACGCATGCTGTTGAAGAGCTTGCAACGTGTTCATACACTACAGAAGCATTCTCTGAGCTTCTGGCGAAGATCCAAGCTGCTGTAAGTCAATCTGTTGTACTTGATGTTCTTCCATACAAGCCCATTCGCTTACAGATTGATCGACTGAACTTGGAAGGGTATGCCAACCTTGAGCACTGGGTAGCTGGACTAGACAAGAAGATAGAAAGCGTCCTGTTGCAGCGCCTTACCCAAGTTATCCATGTGTGGTGTGCCGAGTTCGATGATGACGGTGATACTCGTCGTGACTTACGCGATATCACGAATAAACGGCGTGCTGACAAACGGCTGAAAGAGGAGAAGGTTTGTGACTTTTGCATAGTACCCAGGAGAAACTATACTGATTGCTATTCAAGTTCCTAGAGGTTAATATGACTCTCAAGCCGATTGTTCATGAAATACGGATACAGAATCAAGTCATCTTCTTGGATCCACCGATAGAATATGCTCGCTCTAATTGGATCAAACAGCTGCATGATTGGCTAGGTATTCTCCAATCTTTCATTTCATGATTTTGTTGATTTATCCGAATTGTAGGCGTTGTCTGCCGTTTGCGCCGGATTCAGAGTTCACGATATGAAATTGGCTTACAGATGCAGGAGGCTACTGTCGCAGAGACAAGTTATACTTCACTGGTCCGTGCTATTGCCTTGGTTCAATTTTCTTTGTCCTAATCTAACAAAATAGCTCACCCGCTTCGCCGACAACACACTTGCGCGACCGTTCTCTTTGATCGAGATCAAAGTACAGCAACTCAAGGACTACGTTGCGAAATGGCTGCAATTCCAGTCCCTATGGGACCTTGAAGCCGAATACGTCTTCAACCGGCTGGGCGACTCGCTTGCCAACTGGCAGCAGCTGTTGACGGAAATTAAGAAAGCTCGCTCAACGTTCGATACCTCTGATACTCAGAAATCCTTTGGTGTCTGTATCATCGACTATGAGCAAGTACAAGCAAGGGTCAATGCCAAGTACGATGCTTGGCAGCGAGATATTCTCAGTAGATTTGGGGTCAAGCTTGGGAACGCGATGAAGGAGATGCATGCGGCGATCCTGAAGGCAAGGAACGATCTTGAGCATCAGTCAATAGAGGGACTTGTAGGAGGACCTGCGCGGAGATTCTAATCGTTTTATCACATATTTCTCATTCTTTTTATAATCCATCACATACCGAATACCCTTACTCATTCATATGATCTTTATGCTTTTGCATTTTGGCTTTTACGCACGATGTATTACTCTCATTAATGACCACTTAATCTTTCAATTGACTGCCTCTATCTATTTCGCATATGTTCCAAAGTCACGATAATGTATAATAGACTCAGCAGCGAGGAGTTACTAGTCAAATGTTAAAACCTCTATTTTTTTAGTCTCCAAAAAGTGAAGGGATGGATTAGACACGTGGTTGCCCTGGTGGTCCGTGCGCAAAGTCGTGCCCTTTATACACGGCCACTCGACAACGTGATTCTTTATCTCTTGTGCTCGGGCATGTACTGTCGTCAGTGAGGTTTTTACCGAGACACAGTTTTTTGCTGATTGCAAATTATACATCCGAACCCATCTGTGAGTTTCGACTCTCAGTAATTTTTGGAACCTTTTTCTTCGTGTCTGCGTTTCTGATGACAGCGAAAATACTTGAGGGGACGGGAGACATAGCATCGTTGTTTTTCGACATGTGACTCAAGTATGTTCTTAAGTATTGAAGTGCCCGAAATCTGGTGCCTATGGATCCATTGTGGGCGTTGATGGAATGAAAAAAAAAAAAAGACTGCGAAATTGAAGCGAAAGTACTTATTTGAGGACTGATCTCAATAGTGAATGAAATCCGGATATACAATGAAATAAATAGGTAAACGTCTTGGACTGGCTTTGCCCAGTGCATATCTTTTTCAGAATACTTCGTATACATTCCCATGTACTCACTGTGTGAGATAGGCTTTGTCACGCAGAAAAAGATAACAAATTTGTTGACATGTAACAATCACACTTTCAGGCAGCATGCCAAAAACAAGCTTCTGAATAACGAAGCACGAAAGATAGAAAGCTACCGTCTTCTCTTCCTGTTCCTGTTGCCATTACGACTCCAATCTCCGGAGCCTTGGTTGCGATCCCTGGCAGTATAAAGGAAGTCTTCAACGGGATCCGCAGAATTCAACTGCATTGCAAGCGCCTGGGTCCCATCAGCAACCTGATACCTGATGATACATGCGTAGAGTCGTCGTACGACATCGTTGGGGGAATTCTGACTGTCATGTAGTCATATGACACAAGGGCGATTTCGCTTTGACCGTCATATGACGTGATCTTAGCCAAGTGCCCATGGCATCTATTCAAAGTGCTTCAAGTTTAGCTTGACTGATTCTCATTGCTAGGTAAGCGCATAGTGCAAGTCCCAGTGACAAAAAACCTAATTCAATTGTATCGCTAATCAGTCTGCGACCCAGATAAAAAAGGATTCATTCCGGCGGTGGGATCATTGGATTGGACGTGGGCCAAAGCCTTGCCAGGAGCTGATTAGTATTGATGTTCCCTCCTGTTGACGAAAATTCATTCCATGAACTGGCCACTCTGATTATGCATAGTCAGACTGAAGAATAACAATGAAAACAATGGAAGGACCTTGCGGTGTCCGCAGTGGAGATGGCCCCGACGAAGGTCCAATCGCTTTGTCCTCTCATTTATAAGGCTTTGACAAAAGATCCGCTGAAATTGTGCTATCCCGTTTCTTTCAAATCCTTTCAATCTTCCTCTGTGTCTTCTATGGCAGCCGAACCCAATAGCGAAACGGTCTTTACGGTCCAGGAATATCTCTCCGGTGTCTGCCTTCCAACTTTTCGCAAGTCTTCAACTCTCTGGTTCACGACGGCATCGGAAATGAGAGCATTGGCATGGCCTGAATACCCTGAGCTTCAGAGACCTCGCGGGACTAGGCCTCTCAAGAAGATAGAGCGCAGCCCCAACATAAAATTCCTTAGTTTGGCCAAGAATTGTGAGTTTAATTTTCTTCTTTTTCTCCACAGTTCGTCCAATTTGGGTGAATCTCCAGACTTCTCGTCTATGCAACCTATCGAGGTCAATGCTGCTGATTACGTTGACAAAGACTGTCCCTTGCGACTCGCCAGTCCCCGTTATGTCACTTATGAGACAGACGATGTCACATTCCTCAAGAGCATAGACAACGAGCAAAAGTTTGTTACCCTGATGCAGGATTATGTCCTGGACACTGTCTCAGAATCTTTGCGCGCTATTCGCCGATATACCCTTGATTCTTCAGAAGCAACCGCTCTTCGTTTTAAGGAGGTTTCAAACCTTTGCACCGCGCATCATGCGCGATGGGACATCTTCGCCTTGGTGTGTAATACCTATAACAAGTCATCTTCAACTAAGCTGATTCTGCGTCCTCAGCATGGAACTCCTGATCGCCCATTCCCCTTTTTTGTTTTCGTGATTTCTCCAGAGGACTTTGGCATCCAGGACATGATGGATTTTACTGATCCTCGTTGGGTATGTGACCTATCTGGGAGCCTTTATTCGATTTGCTGATGTAGTGCAGTTTGAGAACGCAAGCGGAAATAAACTCAACACGCCCTTTAATATGTACCAGACACTCTGGGCTGTGGTCAGTTTCACCTTGTCGGTTATCTATCCGTGTTAGTCAATCCAATCATTTAGATTAGTGACACTTGCCAGGGTCGTGGGCGTTTCTTCGCGGTGACCAACTACATTCGATGGGCCTTTGGTGAACTCAGCCCCGGTGAGAATTACTATCACCTTAAAATGAATTCATACTGATTGTTTCCGTCTTTCTAGCCGGGACGATGGCTTACATTACATATGCCTTTGAATCTGCTCTCATGAAAGTGGACGGAACTACGACTCGTCCTCTCGATCTGGGTCTCAATACAATACAGATGCTGACGTTCTGGATAGATCATGCTTTGAGTCACTCATAGGAAGCGTAAAATATTGAGATGTCCGTGATATCACACGAAATATTTATTCTGTTACATGGCTCTTAGCAAGTGTTTAGTTATCCCCAGCGTCACCCCCTGTACAATAACGGCATTCATTTAGCATCAATATTTTTTACATCAATTAATGGCACCATATATGTTAAAAGTGGGAATGGGAGATAATTACTACTACAAGACCGTGTCTGAACATCTTTGAGAGGCACATAGTTATCATACGGAGAAGGTTGATCATAAGCGGACGATATACCTATAAACTGATTTAGCGCATGGATTACTTACTCCCGCTTCTTATGCATTCATACGTGTCTCATTCGAAAGTCTCTTAGTTGTGACGACTAGATATGAAGAGGATGGTGCAGCCATTGAAATCCGGTGATATATAGAATACCGGCGATAGAGTCAATAAATAGCTCTTTAATGACCCGCGCGTTTACCACCTAGTAATATCCACTTCCGCCTCTCCGAACACGCTCGTCTTCTTCACCTGAAAATCTTCATTCACAGGCTCCTCAAGCTCCTTCTCATATATCTCTGGTAACTCCCTCCTCAAAAATCGTTGTACATGAGTATCAATTTGCTTAAACTCAAGCAAAAATCCGTCATGGCCATCGGGAGAGGGTATTACCACGAGTTCCGCATCAGGTATGTGTGCTGCAAGTTCACGCTGCTCAGTCGTTGTGAATAGTCCATCAGTCTCGATGCTTATAACGAGCGCACGAGGTGGTAGGGTCGAGAGTACCTGGGCGAGCGCCTCTGACTCTCCACCAGCACCAACACCCCGTCCACGTGCAACATCGTGTGTGTCCATCTTACGTGTGATATGGATGTAGCAATTTGCGTCAAATCGTGCGATAAACTTGTCCCCTTGATAACGAAGATACGATTGGGCCGAGAAGATAGGTGGTTTGGCTGGGAGATGATTGGGTAGCGAGGGACGGCGCGGATGAGCTTCCGGGTTCTTAAGCGTGCTGTTGCGACGACCGTCGTTGTGGAATACAAGTGGCTCGCCGCACTGGGCTGTATCTTGATCTGCATTTGTATCTGTACGGCATAACTGTGGTTTGCGTCCAAAACGGCTTTCAAAGGAGTCTCGAGAACGATAGGTCAGGAGTGCACTCATTCTGGCGGCAGCCAAACCCGACGCGGGTTGTGTAGTGTAAAAACCATCTTGATAAACGGGATCACTATAAATGCTTTGACGTTGAGCCTCACCCCAGCTAATACACCAAGCAGAATGGCGCGCAGATGTCGCCAGCGGAATAACATGGCGGACGTAGCCGGGAGGGTTGCAGAGGGGCCATTCAAGGACAGCCATTCCGCCCATGGACCCACCAATGGCGGCCGCTACGGATTTCACTCCAAGGTGGTCGAGAATAATCTTATGTATGCTATTAAGGGTTTGTTGGCCTTCGTATAGACCAAACCAGGAACACTTACCGAACATCATCTCGAATCGTTGTAGGAGGAAATTCAGGGCCATAAGGTTTGCCAGTATCGGGATCGATAGTAATTGGTGAAGCGGATCCGTAAGGAGAACCAAGTACATTTGCACAAAAGATGAAGAATCGTGAAGGATCGAAGGCTTTCCCTCTACCGATGAGTGGCCCCCACCTGCAATGTGATGATGAGAACCTGAATAACCTATCAATAGAAGTACTAACCAATCCTCTACATCTGCACTCCCAGTGAAAGCATGGCAAATTATCATGACATTGTCTCCGCTTTCGTTGAGCTCACCCCATGTCTTGTACGCCACCGGAACATTTTTGAGCACTGAACCGCATTCGAGGGTAAACGAAGGGACAATATGAATAGTTTGCTCGATTAGCAACGTCAAATGTGGTGCCATGCTTCAAGACGCGAAAGATCCTGTTACTACCTAGAGGCGCAAGTCATAGCGCCAAATCTGGAGTCTGACATCGACAATCCATCCAGTTCAGAAAATTTCCGGATTTGATGATGTGATAAGATCAAAGTTGAGTTTACGTAACCTAAGGTTGTCCATGAATGCATCGACTCCAACCGCTACATACACATACAGTACACTAATCGCAGGTTACATTGCCAGCACTCGGCGTAAACATGTACTCTGCTCCAGCCTCCTAGCTCGTTACAGTGGCATGCCGGCGGTATAAACTCAGTCATTCACTCATTCGACCTACCCTCCTAGACACAACAGACTCGGGCGGCACTCACTGAGTCTCTTCACCGGTCCATTGGTAGAAATTCAGTGATAAATCATGAAATGATGTTTCTGCCTAGTTCTTTGGCCATCTTGGATCACTTGTCATTGGTAAACTACATCTGAGAAATTAGAGTTGTTACATATATATATCGGTATCTGTTAGACACCGGTTTGGTGAGATGATGTTCAATGCAGTAGCCTTGTCAGGTAGATAAACAGAACTGATGAATAAAACTGCGACCAAAGTTGAATCAGGTTATACATGCTGACCAGAATTATAGAAAGTTGATCGCGTGCTATGTATGTACAAATTGAAGTTGATAGGTGCGATCAATTGGCTTTTGTTGTTTATTCGTCTACAAAGACTTTTTCCCAGCTCACGCAGTTATTTAAGGGTTCTCGACCTACTTGCATCAACGAAACCACTAGAGTTTTGGCAGAATTTCAAGTGGACAAGGAGTTCATGTGATCAGCGCATCCGCGACGATGTTTCTCAGAGGTCACGATTCTGAACAAACTGATGTGATCTCTTGGAAGGAGTTAAGGAAAGGTCCATGATATCTTTGAGTTTCCACTCTCACAGCTCCAAAAACAAGTGTCGGGTTCCAATCAAGCCGTACAAGTATGCTAATGTTTACTAGTTGCCATTGATAATGCACCCATAACGGACGCCTGGGCCTGGCAAGGAGTCGAACCTTGTTTTCTGACTTTGCAATCCTGAATAGTGTGGCCTTGCATCATCAATGTGAAGAGCCGAGGTATAATCGATATGCACGGCATCCCTAAAATAGGGAAGAACAGGAGGCTGGTGGGCAAAAAGGACGTTTAAGTAGTAATACTTTTGCTGCCGGTGCAGCCCTCTTATCTAAAAGGGAACATGATTGGTGCTGCAAAGTAGAATCAATGGTATCCTTCAATAATCTGATAGATGAGTTCCCTCGTGCTGGTTCATCCGAGACCACGGTGAGTCGGTGTTACCAGAAGCTGTGCGAATAGACCACGTATAAAGCACAAGGCAATACTAAACTGACAAGACCTCACGATGGCCGATGACCATATAGCATCTATTGATTCACAAGCGTATGGCCTGTTTTCATCTATTCGGAGTTAGTCTATCTCATACTCACTTTTGCAGAATCAGTAATAACTACATCGATCTCGTTTCGTATAGTGCGTACCCTCTACTGCTTCGCTTGGTCTCCATCCAACCTTAGATATACTGCAGCTCTGCTTTACTATGACTATGTATTGACGCTACCTGCCGAAGTTGACAGGTTTTGGTCCACGCGATCCCTCTCGTGGGCCTCGGCCTTCTTTTACCTCAATCGCTATTTGAGTCTTTTTGGGCATGTCCCTGCCATCATTGAACACTTCTGGGTATCTCAGTCATCGGACAGTGCTAAGGTACTTACTTCTTGATCCATATTGTCATTCAGCTAAGTGCAGTCCTAGATGTGAGTTATAACATCCTGTAGCTCCAAAACTGTTCAAATTCATGTCCACTAGCTGCTCTTCACTCGCTGTTTACCATCAATACCTTATTGTGATAATACAAACCATCGTAGCAAGCATGTGCAACGCTCTCTTCTGGATCATCCTTGTTAATGACTTGCTATGACATCAGTACTTCTTGTAATACGAACATATGCGCTGTATGACCAAAACTTGCGAGTGCTCCTGTTCATGTGTGCATGAGGGCTCGTAGTCATCGTTTTTGGTGCAGTGAGTCTTTGCTTTTATCATAAAGTTCTCATATCAATGTCCCATTAGTGGTCCGTGGCTGCTGGACATGGGAACAATGCACGTATCATTGATCTGCAAGTAACTTGTGTGACGGCCACCGATCTCAATGAGTAGGACAACTAGTTTCTTATATTGAATTGACCAAACTTGTCTTTACCAGTGCAAAACGTTCGAATTTCTCAATGTAAATGAAGAGTTGTTGTATGGCTGATTCACGGGCATCAATCAGGTCTCGCCAATGCGTGGATTGCTATGCTCGTCTTCGACATCCTGATTTTCAGTATGACCGTGTTTAAGTCATGGAGCCGGGGGGATATTGTTCGTAGATCTCTACACAAACTACTCTTACGTGATGGTATGCTTTTGGTCCTGATCCTCCTTCTTAGACACTCAAATTGTACTCTAGGGGCAATATACTTCGGGTAACAGATAAGACTGTTAATTCTGGAGCAGAGATGCTCAAGTTCTATTGTAGAATCATTGCAGTTATTGAACTCGTGACTGTGATCACATTTTTTGTAGGTAAATTCCCTTCCTTCCTGCGAACATTTACAGATGTCCCTGTAGAATTCGTCTGTAAGTATTTTCTACATTCCCTGCATATACATCAAAGCAATGATTGCCCTTCCAGGAATATCAACGAGGTTCTACGTCGACCCTTACCAACGTGTACGTCATCCTTCTGTCTGCACATAATTGGAATTTAGTCCTATAATAGTGTGTCAAGTACAATGATAAGCAGGCTCATGCTCAACCTTCGTGACCCTCAGTATTCGATTGAATTGTCTGACCTAGCTCCTCCGCCACTGTTAGCACGAAATGCCCAAGCTGCCTATCGAAATTAAACCTGACATCAGCTACGTTTAATCCGAGTAGGCGCCTACCTCTGTTACGGTAGATCAGGAGTAGTCATAGATCAGTGTCGTCATCTAGGGTTTGGATTTAGAGTTTGAAAATCACCGATCTTACCAGAAAACAGATGTGGATAGTGAGCTTGTACTTTTTTTTCATTGGCCTTGACACAATGTGGAATGCATACTTTCATTTCTGCTGTATTTACACGGTAATCTATCGATCCTCCCAAGAGAGAACTTCTTGTGGCGATTCTCTTCGCTCATCGGAGAAGGTGAGGACAGTAGTTGATTCTGTAGTTTGTAGCTAAGCGGATATTCCAGCAAAGTACGACTAAAAAAAAATACAATTAACTAGACAAGAAGTTGTACTTTCTATCATTACTGCAAGGCCTACACATCTAGCAGATAGATACAGGGCGGTAGAAGGTAGGAAGAGCATTTCTGGAGATGCCGCGAAGGTCTCATGTCAGTACAATTAGTGATATGCCAGACCCAGCTCGGCCTCACTGAAGCTAGAGCTCAGGCCGATTTTTTTTAATCAACCAACGATGCCCAAGGGTGTTCCAGAATCAACACGTTAGGCCATCATTCGTATGCATTCATGTCAGGTGCTTTCAAACAGACCTGGGCCTTCACCAATGTTAATCTGCAAGAGCAACTTGTCAAGCTATGGAAGGAAGCCAATGACGTCGAATGACTTCCTTTGGATCCTCCCACAAGTACGGCGCGATGATTGAGTATGCACATATGTGGGTGTTCAACTAGAATGATCCCCAGGAGGCCAAGCGAAAGGTTGAGGAACTGGTTCTGTGATTTACGCCTTGGGCATGACAGAACTCTGACGTCATGAAGTTGCTCTTCCTGTGTCACGCAACGGAGAGATTTTGAGACTCTAAAAAGACCTGACATTATGTGATAGGATGCATGAGTATAGAGTGTTGTAAGTAGAACCTAAGAAGTAACAAGCCCGACAGATATCCAGAGATAAAACAAAAGACACTGGAATCAGCAAGTTTGTTTATTTCAAAAATCGAAAGTGTATCAGTCGGGGAAATACATGCGTGCAGTGCAGATGCAATAGAACCCAGCGACATGGATCTGATGGACTCGAGTGGGGGAAATATTTGGACTTGCTACCACAACGCGAACCTCGTGTTCTGCGAAACGGCCCACTAGGAAGCCATATCTCGTTCCTGCTTGGAAAGCCTCAAGAAGTTGATTTCCCTTGTGTTGTGCAGGACCGGTCTCGGGAACAGAGTGACACGGAGAATCTCGGGACTAAAACTAAAACAATGAGTAACCTCAGTGAGTTAATAGCACTGAGTGTAGTATTCATAGCAATGTACCTAAAACAATGAGTACTACAATATATGGGTGAGTGTAACGTAACGAGAGCGAAACAATGACTTACACCTCAGTGAGTTAATAGCACTGAGGTGTGATGTGGACAATAGCCGGCATATAACAAACAAAAAGATTACTTAAGTGTGGGTCCATGACATATCCACAACACTCCCCCTCGATATGAACGTCTAAACGTCTAAAGAACACCAAGAAGTTCACGGAACCTTTCAAACTTGACTCGTGCAAGAGATTTGGTGAAAGTGTCGGCGATCATATCGAAAGTTGGAATATGATGGAGCTGGATGTGGCCTGAAGAAAGAGTTTGTCGAATGAAATGAAAACGAACGTCGATATGTTTAGTACGCGCATGGAATGTAGCGTCCTTTGAGAGTCGGATTGCGCCTTCATTATCGCAGTACAAATCAGTAGGTAGAGAGAATGAATAAAAGAATGAAAGATCGTTCAAAAGTTTCTGTATCCAGATTATATCTTTAGCAGCGTGTGTAAGTGCAACATACTCGGACTCGGTGCTGGAGAGAGTAATGATGGGTTGTTTTTTCGAGCTCCAAGATACGGCACCAAAGCCAACAAAGAAGGCGAATCCAGAAATAGAATGACGATGGATATTAGAAGCCCAGTCAGCATCAGAGTAACCGGACACTTCAGGATCTGTACCGCCAAGAATAAGTTTCTTGCTCGAAGTGCCGCGAAGATATCTGAAGACGCGTGTGACGGCTAGCATGTGAGTGGTTCTGGGCATGTCAAGATATTGAGAAAGAGTAGATACTGCATACGCAATGTCAGGGCGTGTCATAACTGCAGCGTACATCAAGGATCCTATCATTTCACGATACTTGGTCTTCTCAGCCATGGAAAGAAGGATTGGTGAAACGGATGGGGAATCAGGGGTGAAGTCGGCTGAATGCTCCATGGGCGTGGTAGCAGCATGAGCATCCTCGAGATTGAACCGTTTGATGATTTGGTCAATATAAGCTTGTTGACCAAGAGAAATTGTGCGAGCATCTAAGTCCTGTGTGAGACTGACACCAAGGAGCCAATTGATTGGACCAAGGTCCACGATTTCAAAACGTTCGCCAAGC
>QLON01000006.1:0-13532 GCA_003313675.1 Termitomyces heimii | reverse complement strand
CACTCGACAGCGTAACGACTCTCCTCGCTGAGATCGCTGGCGACGATGTATCTCCTCTTTTTGCGATCGGCAAGTTTGGCGACGGGGTCGCCCTGGGTGATGGTGATGGTGCAGCGATCGCGCTGGAAGACGGGGCGGGCGGTCTGGTAGAGCAGGGGCTCGTGGTGACGGGCGCTCTTGCGGCGGCGGGGGTTGCGCTTGAGGCGGCTTGAGGCGTTTAGCGTGGAGGGAAAGTAGGGCTCGGGGGGCACGACGACATTGACGCCCTCGCCGAGGGGATCTGGCTCTGCTTCTTCGGCGGGGGGGACGGGAGGGACGATGAGCGCGTTCTGCTCGGTGTTGCGCTCGGTGACATCGTCAAAAAAGTCGTCGTCGGAGGACGCGTCGTCCTCTGTGTCGTCTGGGAGGATGTCGTCGCCAGAATCGTAAGCGGTGGAGCGTGGGCGGATGGAGGAGGTGTCTGCGTCGGACTCTACGTCTGAGTGGGAAAGGTGGACGGCAGATGGGGGCGGGGACGGGTCAGGGCGGCGACGGCGGAAAGTGAAGGGAGAGATGGAGCGTGCGCGGGAGTGGGAACGTGCACGAGAACGGGAGGGCTCGCTATCTGGGTCGGAGGGAACGGATTTTACACGGGAGAGCTGGACGAGAGTGCGACCGCGGGAGACCTTGTCGTCGTCGGGTCCTGTACGTGCGAGGACGTTCATCATGTTGGAGAAAGATCTAGAGAATGAGGGCTTTGTGGGGTCGTCCTGTGGGGGCGTAAGGGAGTTCTCGCGGGGGAGATCCAGGGACGGGCGTGGCGGGGTAGTGCTGCTGGCGATTGCAAACTTGGGAACCCACGTACGCCGCTTTTCAGCCATGGTGGGAGTCTCCTCGATTTTCTGCGCCTGCCAAGCTGTGCCCTGCCCAGCAATATTTCCCTCTCTCATCATTCCGAAAAACACGTGTATACTATTACTTTCTTATTATTCACTAAGTCTATACAATGCAAGCACCTTTTGCAACTCCGTCCACTCAACCGTCCCGTTCAATGACACTTTCGCAAGTCCCTCCTCCTCCATCACACGCTTCGCCGTGTCCGCGTGTCCTGCCCGCGCAAGGTCTCTCAGCTCCTGCGTCCGAAGTCCTGGATCCCTAAAGTGGTGATCCGGCGGCGGCTTCTCGATCCCCTCCTTTTGCACCCCCCCAAAGTTCAGTGCTGTCCACATCGCTCCCACCGTCTTCATGTCCAACCCAGTCGGGATATCAATGTGCCGGAACTGCCTCGCCTTGACTGCATCCAGCGCCTGATGCACCTCATTTTCCGTCGACCTAACGTGCGATATTGTCCATTGCGTCGTCCCTGCCCGACAGTCAGCATCTCCGTCTCACATCAATAGGCCAACTTACATCGCTCATGAGTCGACGCCACCGCCGTCGACCCCCGCACCGCCAGCTGTCCCAAAAAGTTCGACACCTCCACCTCCAACTGCTTGATCGGCCCCTTCTCTCCCTCTCCCAACTTCACATTTGTTGGCTGCACCCACACCTTCATCACATTATCCGAATCTAGCTTCTCAAACGTACACTTCACCGTCTGCGCAGGGAAACACGCCACAACCTCCTCCAGCACTTTTTCAAGCAGCCCGATGCACTTGGTAAACACCCTGTCCCCGACTACCTCTCCGTTGCCAAACAGCGCTTCGTCCATCTCTTGCAGCGAGATGTACTGGAACCCAAATATGCGCGCTGTGTTATGGTATGCCACGATTACACCGTCCATGTTGCCAATCCGCACTTGGAAGCTAGAAACTCTCAATAAAAATGCCACACACTCAACAGTTCTAACTCTCACCTGTACTTGAGGAATGCAGACCGGATAAGGTCATAGTATTCTCGTTCAAAGCTTTCTATCTTGCCCGTCAGTGAACGCAGCAAATACCCCGAGTTTTCCTCAAAGTTGAGCAGATCCATCCGTATAGGAAGACAGGCACGTGTCTTGATATCGAACACGCCCGTACCAGGTAGCCTTGGATCGACACAATCCAGCTGTGACCGCATCACAAACTTTTCGGACTACGCCAAGTTAGGTTTCTAATGCAACTGGTCCAAAAACCACTCACCTTGGAAAACCGATACGCGTCCCGAAGGCGCTTCTCCACTGGCGGTGGAGGAGGGTTGAACCGCATGTACGGTGCAAACTCGTCCGGCGTCGAGGTCAAGAACTTCTCTAGAAGCGTGCCCTAGATTACTTTGAGCAATTTTTCGCATCAGTAAGATCCGCTCACACACCATCCAAGTAAGAATATTTTTATCCGCGTACAAATCTTTGTCGCTGTCCGAATCAATTGCATATGACCCATCCTTGTAGTTCAACACCACCGACGCAGGCATACGCTGCCCTGATGTAAAGTCCCGAGGCTGCAGTCACCGTCAGAAATATAATTATGCATATAAAGCAGGCGCTGTACCTCTTTCCCGAAATGCCGACTAAGATTGTCCGTATTGACATCCTTGTCGCCAGAAATCAGGAAATATATGTGTGAAAGCATTCCAGAAAGTGAAGACGTTGACCCCGCAAACATTCGTTTCTCCCTCCGTGCGAGTTCCCACAAGTCCTGTGAATACATTTTAGTGTACTACGTAGATGCCCAGCGAGAAATAACATACATTATCACGCGAGCTCTTGATAAATGTCCCAAGCCGCTCAAACGCAAAATCCGTGACTTTGGGTATTGTCTCGAGATATGGGGGGAAATTGTACACCTTGGATCTCGGATCTTGCAGCAAATGTATACCAGGGCTATCATACATTTAGTCCTTGACTACAAAAACAAAACAAACACGTACTTGAAAAGCACGCGATCGAGCCCATGCGCGAGTTTCGAGATCGGGTACTGCTCCGAGGGCGGCTCGACTTCTTCAAGTACCGGGCGGGTGGTGTATTCGAGGAAGCCTTCTAATCGCCGGGAATACAAGAGTGAGGGTTGGGGTTGGTGGGGAGCCACGCCATACCGGCCGAGACGGATCCCGGAGGCGGACATGTCTCTAGGCAGTTCTCTCTCGCGGGGCACGGTGTTGAATTCTATTGGTGGCTCGGTGGCTCCAATGGATCGGTTGGTCGGTCGGAGTTCTGTGACGCGCCATGGGTAAAAAAATACGGGTGAATTGTCAATTCAGAACGTACGATCTGCACCCCATCCCGACGATGTGGGTCTTGTGGCTTTGTTGAGAACGTTGAAGAGGCCGTACATGGATGACGCTCCTTGTGAGTTGGTCTCGTTCGTATTTTTCTTTCTTTGGAATGACATAGTGGATACAGTTTCAGTCTGTACTGACGAATGCGATGAATGGTCTTTCTGGTCTGAATCCGTCTTCACCGCCCAAGGTCCTCGTGAGCTCCCATGACCGAAGAAGAGTAAAGAAAAAGAAAAACTGCACGTACAAAAGACACTAAACCACTTTCGTCCGCGTCGTCCTCATGTTGGCCATCCTCGTCCACGGTAATTGAATGAAGTGATTTCTTGGGCTTTAACGGACCTAGTATATCATTGTCTACGATGCCAACCTTGCCTGACGCCCGAAGAATTGGTTTCGCACGATAATTTAAGTCTGTCGGTCTTGGACTATCCAGGCCGTCAAGCAGCTGATCCAAAGTCGAGGATATGGAGCCTTTATTGCGGAGCTTCCGTGCGGGCTGCTCGCTTGGGTCAGCCTCTGCGTCTGGTGTTTGAGGTACTCCCAGCTTCGGTGACGGCTGAGTTACCGTGTCCAAGACCGCCGAGGAAATACGTCGCGAGAGCCCCGGCAGAGACAGACGACTCCTCAGCGTACCGCCTCTCATCGAGTTGTGGAGCAGAAAAACAAAATTATTTATGATCGTGACCTGACGTGACAAGTCAGCTTTCCCGATCACGTGTTATTTGACATCATTTTACGCGTCCTTCGAACCGACGCGACATTCGTTGTCGCGCGTGGATGTGGAGGCACACATGGCATTAGTAGAGTTTTTGTCAGGGAATCTTCCCGCTGCTTTCGGGATGTTTAATAGATTAATGCCTGAAATAGAGCCAAATCGAAATATTTGCAAGGAATTTGATATAGATGCGCGTGTGGTACTACAAAACAATGACGGTCGCTGCACCACTAGACTTCACAAAAAGTTATCTTTATTTAGAATGCCACGAAGTGGGTGACCGCGTCCGTGACCTACGCGCTTGGCTGTGACCTTCGACAACCTTTATAAACATTCCTTTCCAGGTATATCCAAGTTTCCGAGATATCGTAATTGGTGCTATGTTCTGGCGACCAACAAGGCCCAAGAGGACATGGATATTGGAAGCTTGTTGATGCTTTTCATATTGCCCTGGATGTCAAGACCGCACCCAAGTGGTATTAGGCAATCTGGTCTACGTGCACCGATCGTAAACATTCCTTGCATGACTGTTCTACTGCGTAGTCATTGAATTTATTGAACGATAACCTAGTTATACATGTCGAAGACTCTGCCTTGTAAAATTCGCTTTATTGATTACGGATTGTATTTGCATTACGCGTCATATTCTTTTCTTAATAGATTATCTTCAGCATCGTATCATGCGAATAATTAGTTACTGAACCTTTTTCTTATCATACTCATTTGGGGAGATGAAACGACTGTCGTTACATACACAAAATGTCTATTACACCAGGGGAGTTGCAGGTCACTCATACGTGGTTATCCAGTTACCTTTTCTTAAAGTACTTAATTCTCGAATCATTGATCAAAATCAAAATCAATGGTGTGTTGATGCGAGATACTTTCTTTTCAAATCAAATTGACTGTCACCATAGACTCATCCCTGGGAGATTTCTTATTGTGGTGGCGGCATCTCTCAGTTACTTCCTGGTGACTCAACTGTTTATTCTCCTTGTTTAGTTCATTTTATTTACTATTTACTTTGCCAGGATGATCATACCCAATCATCCTGTATAGTTACTCAGCCACCAGGTCAACTTCTTTACTTACCTCCTACCTGTAGATCTAAGACTTACTTCATACTACAGGTTAACAGAGTTCCTTTACCATGGACTGAGGATCTAAGACTTACTTTGTACTACAGGTTATTGGCCCCGAAAAGTGCTCACTTACAACACATGCTCACATACACCACACCCACTTAAAATCACATTAACTTACACAAAATACAAAACATGACTTCCACTACATTGGGAGAGAATAGTAATCCCCCTACATTTCCAGAAGAATTTCTATTCAACAGAACAAATTACATCATGTTTAGGGACTGCATCCTCTTAGCAGCAAAACTTAGAGGGGCAGAGGGTTATCTGGATGGAACCATAGGAACACCAAACCCCAAGATGACAGTACTTACCCCCCCAGCAATGGAGTGGTGGGACAAGTCCCCATCCTACCAAGAGTGGCAAGCACAAAATGCATGGACATTGGCACTCATCATTTATAACATGAAAAATCCTGTTGGTCTCAGGATCAAAATGTCAGATATGGCAACTAAGGTCTGGGAGACTTTGAAGGAGTCTTATGGAACAATTTCTGACTTGGGGGCAAACACAGCAGAAAATGCCCTAAGAGCAATAAAATACATAGATGGGATGGATTTCCAGGAACACATTACACATCTCCAGTCAAAATGGAATTACACAATTGAAAAGGGAGCAGACATAAAGGACAACCAATTCAGAGCTATTATCATTTCCTCCCTTCCAGCTTCCTGGGACTATATTGTCATGTCCCTCCAATCTACAAAAACATCAACAGAACTCATCACAGGCTTGAATGTCCATTGGAAACATTTGAAGGAGTAATTGATGGCCAGAACAAAATCAAACTCCACAGCACTCATTGCCAAAGCACCACAACCCCAAAATAAGCCAGTATGCACCAATACCAACTGTGGATGCACCAGACACACCATTGAGAATTGCTATTGGAGAGGAGGAGGAAAGGAAGGACAATTCCCACCAAACTTTAGATGCCGCTGAAATGCTACCCCTGGGCAAACTCCTCCCAAACTGCAAAACAGTGTTCCAGCAGCAAATCTTGCCTCTACTACCTTGAATCAACCTCAGACCACATATGCCTTAGTTGTGAATGCACAGTTTATGCCAGCCACTATATATGATCATACTTCAAACCCCTTAAAATCTTACCTCTCAGCTGTAGAGATCTCAACAGATGTATTTACTGCATTCAGCCCAAGTCTCAGAACTCCCATGTATGCCAATTTTGGGGCAACTGATCACTGTTTTGTGCAGCAATCAGATTTCAAGGACTACAAACTTTACCCAAGCCCATGCCATGGGATCTCTGCAAACTATGGCAGTGTTTTCAGTATCTTGGGTGAGGGAACAGTCAGGAGGACAGTCACTGTGAATGGCCACACATTGCACTTGATCTTAAGATCCACACTTCACATGCCAGAACTGGCAGTGAATTTGGTGTCCATTGGGAAGTTTGATGACCTAGAATTCTCTGTTACCTTTAAGGGTGGGAAAGTCAACTTTGTAGACTCCTTGGGAAGAATGTTTATGATCAGGGAAAAGCAGAACCAGATGTATCATCTTGAACTAACAATGACTAAAGCCAAGAGCCAAGCATCTGGAAAAACCCTTATTGCTGTGACATCTGACACAACCACTCCTGCAACCAATGAACAACTGTCCCTTCCCAAGGTCCTCATTGTGATATCCTTGGATAAGCCCATTCCAATCAAAGTCTGGCATAGGTACTTTGGCCATGCAAGGCTGCAGTTGATTCAGAAATTGGAATCAAAAGGGTTGGTGGATGGCCTCTACATACAAGGCAAGTCTACTATACTGGAAATGTGTGAGGACTGCATTTATAGCAGGCAAACCACACAACCATATGACAGTACTTCTAAGGACATTCAAGTCACAGGTGAGAAAGTATATATTGACCTGTGGAGACTGGCCATAGTAGCATTTCTGGGGGAAGTGTTGTATATGATGGTATTCATAGATGCAGGGTCATCCTGACTGAAAGGGGAGTACCTTACAAATAAGACAGGTGAGACCACCCTTCTGGCTCTAAAATGTTATGTTCTGGAAGCTGAGTGCCAAACCAAAAATAAAGTTAAAACAATCCAGGTTGATGGAGGAAGAGAGTGGGTAAACCAGTCATGGACCAAGTATTGCCAGGAGATGGGAATCTCCCTCATACTCATTGTCTCTTATGCCCATGCTCAAAATAGAGTCATTAAGTGCTCAATCCATATAATCTTTGATAGAGTCCAGTGCCTGTTAACAAAAAGTGATCTCTCAAAAAGCCTCTGGGCTGAGGCAGCCACTACAATCATACTTATCCAAAATTTACTACTTTCTACTCGACACCTTAAGTGTGTCTCCAAGAAGTGGTGTGGAAAGAGGCAGGATGTTGGCCACTTACATCCATTCAGCTGTGTCACTTATGCCAGGGTCTCCAAGGAATTGATTAGATCTAAGCTAGACTCTAGATTGGTCAAGTATGTGATGGTAGGATACTCTAGCCATGGATATCAACTGTATGACAGAACTCACTGACACATTGTCATAAGCCAAAATGTGATATTTGAGGAAGGTACCAGACACCAAACTATCACCATCCCTGATGACAACAATCTGGTATCCTCCATCCCAGTACCCACTAACCTGGCAGCTCCTCTTATCCCAGTGCTCAGGCAGCAGGTTGCTCTGTGCATTTGCTCATCTGATAGACCACTTTACCCTGAGAATGTGGTGCAGGAATCCCATCAGGATGACTCTCCTCTGGCACTTTGATGCTCTGCTCAAATAGTATGACCATCCCAGGCTATCTTGGACACTTGCAAGTCTCTGGTGGCACAATTGGCAGCTCAAAATGCAGGGGAGGAATGGGCTGAAGGGGAAAAGACTCCAGAAGCATTGTATGCAATGACAGCATTTGCATTCCTTGCCTCAATGAGACTAGATGATACAGAGACCATGCTGTGTAGTTACTGGAAAGTGACAAGACAGCCAGACTTGTGGGTACCTGCCATAGATGCTAAGTTAGAAGTTATGGAATAGAAGGGCATGTGGAAGACTGTTAATGCAAATGACATACCGAGTGGGAAAAAGATTGTTAACTGCATGTGGGTTTTTGTGAATAAGTATAACAAGGAGGGAGTGATTGTCAAGAGAAAAGCCCAGCTCATTGCAAAAGATTATACTTAGGTTCAAGGCAAAGATTTCAATGAGATATATACATTGGTCATATAGTTGAAGTCTATGAGGATGACTGTGGTGGTTGCCACTGCCCTAGGTATACACTTATAGCAGATCAATTTTGTATCTGCTTACTTAAACAGTAAGCTTGAATATACTGTCTACATGAGACCCCCCCCAGGCTTCTGAGGAGGAGAAGGGAAAGTCCTCCACCTCCAGAAGGCAATTTATGATCTTATGCAAGGGGGCCACAACTGGTGGCATAACCTCAACAGAGCTTATGACAAATTGGGCTACTTAGCATCCTGTGCAGACAGGTGTGTTAGGTACAAATGGGTCAATGGCAAACACACCATCATGGACAACTACAATGATGATGTATTAGGAGCCTCTACCACTCTAGAGAGCTTAAAGGAGGCAAAAAGGGAACTAGGGTCCAAGTTTGAGGTAAAAGACATTGTTACGACCCCCCTCTGGAGTTCTCCGGGACAGCCCCAGAACCCCACCCAGGACTCTCTTTTGTTAATCCCACAACATGCCCTGCCCCCACAACTACCAATGCTGCCATCAACTTGCATCGCAACCGCCATCAGCCAACCTCCGGGAACCCTACATCACAGACCCTGGGATCAACTGCCATCAACCACCAGATCACGCTACCTGCTTCTGGCCATCATGCATCACAAACCCCCCATGCTAATTGATTGCACACTCCACATGCACAGTTCAAGTATATAGTCCTGGCCTATTACTCAATGCCTCCTGGAAACTATCCCAGACACTCTGGAACCCTGAGACCCAATCCCATAGTACTTATAGCATAGTTTACCACTGTATTTATTAGTCTTGATATTACTTGAATTGTTGCATGCCCTTTGCTTAACTGGTACACACTAACTGGCATGCTTTGACTGGTATGCCAGAATAATCACATGCTTTAAGTTTGGTATGCACTTTGTGACTCATAATTTGCTAACTGGGTCTCATCTTAGAACCTCTAGTTCTGACTCGACCCCCACCAACTCCCAACCTCTCCAAAACACTCGAAGCCCTGGGTCAAGTTCCATTTCCCGGGACTACCCCCTGTTCACATCTTGAACCCCGGAGCCTTAGCCCTGGAGCTCCAGACACCCAAGTACCCATAGATCAAGTCCACCTTGTAAGGGCATTACTTTCCCAAAAAGCCCCCAACTTAGCAGAACCTGACATAATATCAAGACTCCTTCTTACACTGTTTTTGATGGCTATGTATACTCACACCTACTACCTCACAGGCTACTAGACTGACCCTTATGGGCATTCGGTCCTGGATTATTACCCCATGCAGACCCCCCACCCTGCCTACTCACCCCTCCCATACGAACTACAATATTTCCACCATTACTGGGCCCCTGACCCATCCTTCTATGATCTAGGGCCCTCGGTTAGCTGGGCCCCCCTGCCCAACCTAGCCATGGCACAACCTGTGAAAGTCCCCTCATACCAGAGCTTCCCCAAAGGCCTGCCAGAGACTCCACCAGTTCCCAGTGGACCTTGCCCAGTACCCCCCAGTGAGGGCCCCTTTGCACCCACCCCTTATTACGGCTACTAGCGCCCTGCTCCCCAACCTCAGGAACCCCCCAATCATGACTACCCCCCTCGACACTATCCGACCGCCACACCACCCGCTAGGACCCCTCCCTTGCCTGTAGGATGACAACGCCTCAAGGAGTATGAATGGCAATGGGATAAAGTACTTTGCTTACTCAGGATCTCGCCAGAGGACTTTGCAAAGCAGGCAAGGGCACTACTTACAGATTTCGGACATGATGACTTCATAGGCATTCCGGAGGAATGGGCCCATTGCTTGGTCAAATTCGGAAATCACCTCACGCAAGGAGAACTCCCGAAGCAGACTATGGTAATATATAGATGCAATACAATCCTCCACAAAGAATTGCATCAACTGCTTGATGAAGTTCATGCGTCCCCCTCTCCCTATCCCCTCAATGACCCCGCAGATCCAGGTCGCTCAATTCACATCCAATGGGAACCCCCAGAACCCGCTCCAGCAGCCCTCACAGTTCTCACTCTGGAGCAATGACAATGGGAAGAATGACAAAATGCCTCGGCCATACTGCGGTCCCTCAACCCAGTGGGGAGACTATTTGACCAGCCCACTGCCCGCACGGTAGGCTTGTTGACTTGCCATAGAGCTAACTCCATCCCTAGCACTTTTGAGACCTGGGGACAGCCCTAGAGGCCTCTGGAACTGCTCCTGTGAACAGACAATGTTCGACCCCCGCCCCCGGCAAACCCTGGCAGACCCTGGGCAGACACCACTAGCATGGATGACATGCTGTGCTACATCAATGAGCCCATGCATGGCAATAATGGATAACCTCCCATGCCTGCACCCATGGCTATCCTGGCCCAGCCCTTTATGTTCACCCCAGCCCCTCTGGAACCCAGCTTCCGCCGCGACCTGCTGCCTCACTTTGACCTATGGAACCCCCCACAACCTCTGATGCAAGCACAACCCTCCTGGGTTGAATGTCCCTTGTGCAACCTGGCACCTGATCCAGTACCCAGCCCTCCTCGAATCGACCTGACACTGCTAAACTCCTATCAGCCCCCTCTGCCACTACCTGTATGGAGACCCAAGCCTCCCCCTGGTCAGAACGAACCCCCTTAGGACAACGGACCTCCTGGGCATGGACCCCCAGGTGAGCCACCCAGAGGAGGCCCTCCAAGCAGGTGGGGCCCTGCCCTTGGTGCCTTCCCTCCCCAAGGAGAAGGGAGTAACCACTACTACTACTACTACAATGCTGGCCCTCCTCCCTGCAATAGCACCAGACCTGACAACATTTGCAATGCCCTTGCCCGTGAAGAGCATCTGGACATTCAAAAACCCAATGCCTTCACGGGCTGGGACCCCCAAAAATGGCATACATTCCTCACCCAATGTCTTAATATATTTCAGGTGAAGCCACTCACTTTCTAGGTTGACAGCTTCCAGGTGGCCTTCACTGCCTCATACCTCCAGGGGATTGCCTTCAACCACTACACCACCCTCATTCAGTTCAACCCCAACAACCCGGCACTCTCTCACTGGCAAACCTTTGTTGACAAGTTTTCCAGGAAGTTCGGGATCTACAACACCATGGCTAAGGCTGAGGACAATCTCTTCAACCTCTGGATGCACTCTGAAGAATGCTTCACCACCTTCATCATATGTTTCAAAAAGGAAGCTTATAAGACAGGTTAAAATTATAATACCCTCCAATATGCCCTCCACCATGCACTGCCACAATGTATTAAGGATGTTCTCCGACTCACCCCAAAACAACCCTCCTATGACGGATACAAGGCTCTCATCATGCAAATTGACCAACAATATTGAGAAGATTGCAGTGAGTACTTGAACTTCCGAGCCCCCTGGAACCTCAGGGAAGGAACCCCATAGTTCTCTGGCAAAAACCTCAACCCCCAAACTTGAAGCAACAACCCCCCCATGTTTCCTGGCAGCAGACCCCTGGTGAGTTGCAGTTCACCAAACACTAATCCCAGCAGTGGCGCCCGCCCCCAGGCCTGATTCAATGCCGCCATGGCTGCCAATGACCTGGACAACTTGCCAAGCCCTGAGGAACCCCCAAAAGACTTTGAGGGTCCCAACTTCCCCGACAAACAGGACAAAGAGGCCCTCTGGGCCAACCAGCTCCCAAGAAAGGGATGACCCTGGATTGAGGTCCCAAAGGATGTGCAGGAACGACAGAGGAAGGAGGAGATTTGCATACTCTGCGGTAAGAAAGACCACTTCATCTCTAAGTGTCCTCAATGACAGGTTATGGGATGTGCCACCTGGACCTTCAAAGGGGAGGATACCACCTACAAATATTTGGAAAATGACCCAGTGATTTAGACCTAGAAGATGCCCTAAATTGTGGAATCAATCCTGACATCTTCTCCACCCCAGTCTCACATCTCCATTCCATGACACTTGCACAGAACACCCTCATGGCTTACCTACCCTCCCACTCTTCACACTCCCTCCTCCTCAAAACCTGCCTCACTCCCTCCAGAACTCCCCTCAACACCCTTGTCAACAATGGCGCTACAAATAATTTCATTGACAAAACATAGTCTACCCACGCCCTGGAATCCGCTCAATGACTCCCAGTTCCAGTGCAACTCTGCCTCTTCAACAGAGATGTCACTCACTTCATGCGTATGCCCATTACTTTTGCCAATGGATAGACTCACACTCTCTGGATATTAATTACCAAACTACACTTCTCCATGCCCCTGGTCTTGGGGCTTCTGTGGCTTTGGGACACTAACCCCCACATTGACTAGCGATAACTCACCCTCTGCCTGACCCGGGAGCTGACGCTTGATGACTAGTAACTCCCCTTCGATATCCCACACTCTCTGGAACTGACTCCAAGGAACTTCCTGGACAAACCCCCACCACCCCCCAGGCTCCAGTCTTGCTTGTCCCAATCCTTTATCATCAATGCCAGGCTGAATAGCACCCCAGGACCAATATCGGCCCTCATTGACAGTGGAGCTACCAGAGTATTCATTAGTAATGCCCTCGACCTTCCCCACAACTCCCTCAACCAATCCCTCAGCTTGCAATGCCTTGATGGTACCCCCTCCTCCTCCGACCTCATCCTAAGATCTCACTCAGGACACATGACCCTAGACAATGGCTATGAGTTCACCTTCAACTTCCTAGTCATGTGACTCCACACGTCAACCTCAATGGTGCTGGGACTACCTTAGCTATGTAGTATAAACACTGACATTGATTGAAAAATGCTCACAATGACCTTCCCAAGAATCAAAGACCGCCTCTCAACTGCCATGCACCTCTGGGCCCTGGGAAGCAACCCAGTGCCCCACACCTCCAAAGCAGCTGCCATGCCCCCCAGCCAAATTCCGCTAACACCCATCCAAACTCGCAAGGCCCCCACTTGATTCCCAAACATTCCTTGGAACAAACACAAAGGGCTGAACTATCTGGACCAGTCTTAGACATGTGCCAAACCTGCTTTAGCCGATGCATCTGTGACTTCAGTCAATCCAAATACATTTGACATTAGGATCATTGGAGCTGCCCCCTTCATCCATCTCATGAGGGATGAAGCCCCCACGTTTCAGCTATACACTTTGCCTTCTCCCCTGGAAGAACACCTATGAGGGAATGCTATCTCCCCAGAAAAGAAAACCGAGGAACAGATCCTCTGAGAAGTAGTTTCCCTGGAGTATCATGAGTTCGCTGATATATTCTCCAAAGGTGATGCTAAAGAAATTCCTCCTCACCACCCCTATGACCATACAATTGACCTTGAGGAAGAAATCACTCC
>QLON01000005.1:19322-38044 GCA_003313675.1 Termitomyces heimii | reverse complement strand
TTTTCCATGCAAAGGTAGGTGCGGGACGACTTGGCTGGGGCTCCGGGGGGACACCAGGGCCTGCATTGGGGGCAGGCTCTGGGGGCTGACTAGGACCCACCTCCGGGGCAAAATTAAGGCGTAGTTCTGGAGAAGGAAGGTCAGTTAGAGTAAACGGTCAACACGGCGACACTCACGTTGAACAAGCACAGCCACACACGCTTGGTATCGTGCATCCTGGGCCTCCCACATGGCCAGGGGGGCCACTTTGTTAGTCGCTGGGGGTGTCGGGGAATGCGTCGGTGTGCGCAACATGAGTGAGCTGATAGTAAAATTTTTTTTTTTTCGATATGTGGCAGGTCAGGTGCCGGATCCCACAATTGGACCCTGGACCGAACCACTGGTTATGTGCACCTCAGAGGGTCTCGGCACTGAGGGGGGGGTGATGTCATGACTCCTTCCGGAATTCCCAGGAACAACCCCGGGACCTCACCCAGGACCCTCTCCACAACATGCCCCGCCCCCGCAACTACCGACACTGCCACTAACTCGCATCACAACTGACATCAGCCAACCCCCCAGGAACCCTGCTTCATGGACCCCGGGATCGACCGCCATCAACCGCCAGATCCTGCTACCCGCTTCTGGCCATCATGCATCACGATCCCCCCACGCCAATTGATCGTGCACCCCACATGTGCGATCCCAGTATACAGTCCCGGCCCGCTACTCAATGCCTTCTGGAAACCATCCCAGACACCCCGGAACCCCGAGACCTGACCCTGTAGTACTTATAGCGTAGTTCGCCACTGTATTTGCTAGTCTTGATATTACCTGAATTGTTGCATGCCCTTTGTTTGACTGGTATGCATTGACTGGCACACTTTGACTGGCACGCCGGAATAATTGCATGCTTTGAGTTTGGTATGCACTTTGCGACTCTGAATTTACTAACTGGGTCTCGTCTTAGAACCTCCGGTTCCGACTCGACCCCTGCCAACTTCCAACCCCCACAAAACTCCAAAACCCCCAGGTCAAGTTCCATTTCCCCGAGACCAACCCCCCTGTTTGCGTCTTGAACCCCGGAGCCTTAACCCTGGAGTTCCAGACACCCAAGTGTCCGTAGATCAAGTCCGCCTCATAAGGGCATTGCTTTCCCGGAAAGCCCCTGAATCAGTGGAACCTGACATGGAAGTTCCAAGTGAAAGCAAAGAAGTTGTTAAGAGTGTTGGAAAACAGGGCATTGATAGACAAATTTATAAAATATTTTTCCCCTGCCTTCTATAAGCTAATTTTGATATAGGCCCTGCAAAAATATGGCCATAACAGTGATGGAAATAGAAAAAGATATAAATATAGTTGCTATAACTTAAAAGAGATTATAAATATAAGGATCCTTGCCAAGGCTAGCAAGTTTATTAAAATTAACTCAGTAAGCTTAGCACTGCTCACTCACCAGTCTAGCTGTGTTATTTCCATAACTCCTTGTATGACTATTGCTTTTAGGCCTAAAATATCTCCTCCCTAGAGACTCTGAGTGCAGGCAATCAGTAAATTGCCTATGTTACAAAATCCCCTCTTTACTTATGTTATTTCTCCTCCCTGTAACATGTAACATTTCCTGGTTATTTCAAAACATTTTTCAATTATTAGGGCTTCATTTACCAGTTCTAAGAGGTTTGCTATAAATTTTCCTGGCCAAGAGATGGTTTTCCAATGATTTTAA
The DNA here is from genome assembly GCA_003313675.1 of Termitomyces heimii. Lineage (NCBI taxonomy): Eukaryota > Fungi > Basidiomycota > Agaricomycetes > Agaricales > Lyophyllaceae > Termitomyces > Termitomyces heimii. The sequence continues at coordinate 36,339 of QLON01000005.1, read as the reverse complement.
TACTCTAGTTCTGTAATTGTTAATATCTCCCTCAGTTCTCTCTTTATAAAATGCCTTTGGACCTTTTTCATCAAGGCCTAGTAATTAGATGTTTCTAACAATATTACACTAACAGAGTTTGATGGTCATTCTGTCCATGAGTTGCAGTTCCAAAAGATATAAAGAAGCTTTGCAGGAAAAAAGGTGTGTGTTGCTTGTGCAGAAAACTTAATTATTTTGTATAGGACTGCCCTGAATAGAGTGCTCTTAGATGTGCTATCTGAATTGTTGATGGCAACAAGTTTGAGTTTCAATATGTGGAAAACAAGACAGAAATTTAGCAGATTCTAAAGATATGCTAAATCACAGCATTGACCCTAAAGTTTTTGCATTGAACACTCATTTACATGCTTTGATACTTGCCCCAGACACCCACACAGTACACTACTCCTCTCAACCTTTCCAGCTCTTTTTTCTCCCCACCTCCCTACTCTCAAACTCAGATAGTGAACCTTAATATTGACTAGAAGAAAATGAGCATGAAGTTCAACACTAAAGAAGTATAACTGGCCACTGCAATACCTCTTAGGTCACAGTACAACTCAACCTTTTATTAAGAATAAGCCTGACAATAACTAACTATGATCACCTATCACCCAAAATAACTTTATTCCCCTTTTCCAAAACTGAAAAGGAAAGAGTAAAGATATTATTACAACTATTCCTAAAATTCTGCTCTGGCATTTGCTCACTCCACCCATAGACTTTCACCCAATATCCTTCAGAGCAAGTACAAGGGCCACCTACAACCCTGATAAAAGTCTCTTGGCTTGCCTCCATCCCCAACAAGCCCTGAATAATCAGGCATAATGCCCAGCAGACCCAATTTTTGCCTCATCAATACTACATCATTTGTATGACTTGTTTAATTACAAGCTGAAGCCTCTCAACTCCACATTACCCTTACTCTTCTCAAGGAATATCTTTGATCCAAACAAGTAGCAACAGAAGCTAGAATGGAAGAATAGATTCTGCAAGAGGTCATTCCCCCAAATATCATAAATTTGTTGACATCTTCTTTAAAGGCAGTGCCAAAGAACTACCATTGCCACTATAATCACTAAATCAAGCTAGAAAATAGTTAGATGCCACCCTTTGGGAAGATCTACAACATATCCAAGGTAGAACTTCAAGTGCTAAAGAAATATCTCAACAATATGCTTAAAAAAGGATTCATATGACTCTCCACATCTTTCACAGGCACCCCAGTCCTTTTTGCTAAGAAGGATGGCTTCCTATACCTCTGCATTGACTATCAAGGATTGAATCAAGTCACTAGGAAGAATTGCTACCTCCTCCTCATTATCAACCTCATTGACCACCTCCATAATACCAAGATTTACACAAAGATTAATCTCCAATCTGAGTATAACAATGTCTGGATAGCTCTAAAACATGAGTTGAAAAAAGCATTCAGAATATAGTATAGTCTATTTGAGTATTTTATCATGCCTTTTGGAATAACTAACTCTTCTGCCACATTCAAATAATTCATAAATAACATCTTTTATGACATGAACAACATCTTTGTCATTGTATACATGGATGACATCTTAATCTTCTCTGACTTGCTTGTGGAGCACCAAGAATATGTTTAACATGTTTTAAAACAACTTTAAAAGTACAATCTGCATGCCAAACTCAATAAGTTTGCATTTTAAACTACCAAAGTCAAATATCTCAGCATCATTATATCTACTAATGAAGTTTGAATAGACCTGGCAAAAGTCAAAGCAATCACCTCTTGACTAAGATCCTCAGAATGTTAAAGAAGTACAATTCTTCCTAGGTTTTACTAACTTCTACAGGTTGTTCATCCACAATTACTCTAGTATCACCAAATGCCTTAACAATCTGATCCAGGAAGATCACTCCTAGAACTGTGACTCTAACTGTCAAAGTGTTTTCAAACTCCTAAGGAATGCATTCACCTTTGCCTCCATCCTCCAACACTTTAACTCATTGCTATTCATCATTCTCAAGTGCAATGTTTTAAACTATGCTATTGCCAGTATACTGTTGGACTCTAATAATAAGGACATATATCCTGTTGCCTTTTACACCCAATCAATGAACTACAACATCTATAACAAGAAGCTCCTTGCAATTGTAGAAGCCTTTCAACAGTGGCATGCCTATCTTAAAGGAGCCTGGCATTGCATCTAAGTCTACTTTAATCACAATAATCTCCAGCACTTTACCACTACAAAGCAACTCAGCCAAAGACAAGCTTGTTGGTCAGAGACCCTGTCCAAATACAAACTTGGCATGAAGCTTGACACCCTTACCTGATACTTTGATGTGTACTCAAAGAAATTCTTTGATGTGAATCAAAATACTGTCAACTACTTTCTAGTCATTTCTTCCAAACAGCTTATCTCTATACTGTTGCTCAACAAGGAGAACCTCTTGAATTAGATTTTAAGTGCCCTGACTAACTTGTACTTCCATGATTATAATCCCTGAAGTATACTGAAGAATCTCATGGATAGTATATCCTTCCCCTCCTCCTTCACTCTTTCCTCAATCAGAAGCTCTTGCTTCAGAATGGGCTTGTCTATGTTTCAGATCACAGCAAACTTCACCTTAATATATTATAACAGAACCATTTATGACTACAAATTACATGGCTATTCTAGCATCAGAAAAACTCTCCAACTTGTTAATCAAATATTTTTCTGGCTTGGAGCAAAGAAAAACATTGTTCAATATGTACAATTCTGCAATACCTGCCACCATGCCAAGATACCTCAATACCAACTCTTTGAATTCCTCAAACTGCTGCTAATTGGCCAGCAGCCTTGGTCCTTCCTGTCCATGCATTACATAGTGAAACTCTCTAACTCCAAAAGCCACAACACAATCCTTGTAGTAGTTTACTGCCTCACAAAGCAAACTATCTTCATCTTTTGCCACACTACCAATAATGCTCTGAAGCTTGCCCAACTCTTTGTTTAACACATTTTTTCAAAGCATGGACTTTCTAATGATATTGTCTCCAACTATGAAATGCTATTCATCTCCAAGTTCTGGCAATCACTCTATTAAGCCTTGAACATTGAGTTGGTGCTCTCTACAGCTTACCACTTGGAGATCAATGGACAGACAAAATGAGTTAACCAGACCTTTGAGCAATACCTCTGCATTTATGTTAATTATCTACAGTATGATTTGTGTGCTAAACTTCCCATTGCAGAGTTTACTTACAACAACATGCTTCACTCTGCTATAAAAGTTTTGCCCTTTTTTATCAATAAGGGCTCTAACTCCTGGCTCACTATCTCTCTGTAAAACAGTCTCTCTCACACTGCTCATAAATTTGCCTATGATCTCTAAGCCCTGCAGAACTACCTCCATACAGAGATCAAAACTGCTAACTGGATCTACAGCAAACAGGCTGACTTGAAGCAAGAGCCCATCTTGAACTGGCCTGTTAGCACTTGCATTTGGCTCAACTGCCAAAACATCAAAACTTGGCAATCATTGCTTAAACTTGACTATAAACACCTAGAACCATTCCAAATACCAAAAAAGATCTCTTTCCATGCCTACTACCTCAATTTACCCCTGAGCATGAAAAGTATACACTCTATTTTCCATGTTTGACTTCTAATCAAACACAATCCTAGCACTTTCCCAGAATGATGGAGCAAACTACCCCTATCTGTAGAAGTAGATTGAGAACTGCAGTATGAGGTAGTCAATCATCACTGAGGATTAAATAATGGACTTAGTTCAATGGGTAGGTTGTAGCCTAGAAAACAACACCTGAGAACCTCAAGACTACCTTGCAGGTGCCTCTGACACCTTTCAGAAGTTTCACCAATACTTCTCAGAGAAACTCAAGAATTCTAAGATTCTCTGAATTTATGAGGATAGTTGAGGGTGTAATTCCCATCTCTTGGATTCATCAGGAATTCAACTCCTACAACTTTCTCTGCTTACTCCTAGTGGTTAGATAAAGAAACAAAGTTTAGGACAGTAAAAAAGATGACCTTCTCAACTCAGTCTCTTCATACCACCTTAGCCAACCTCACATTAATCTCTGCCATGCCATTTCCAGGAGCCACAGTTAGGTTGACAGGTCCAGGAACCAGTTTAGGTGAGAAGGAAATGCCTCTTAGCTTCTCTACTATGAGATTCCATGTCTCTGTCATTACATCCATATAAGCAACTTTGTGAGTGATGTGGGAAGAGATATCTTGTAGAGAAATGGTGAGTTAGGGGTCATAGCTCTTGTTAGTAAAGAAGGCTGAGACTTCTGTGGCCAAATGAGATGTGTTGTTATAGATAAATTCTGCAATAGGGAGTTAAGCACACTAATTGTTCTGAAGATAGTTTATATAGATGCAGAGGTACTGCTTCAAGGTCTCATTAACCTGTTCTGTCTGTCCATTGGTCTCCAGGTAATAAGCTGTAGAGAGAGTTGATTTGATATTCAGGGCATAACAGAGTGATTGCCAAAATTTGGAGATAGATAGAGCTCTGTAGTTAGAGACAATATTATTAGAGAGCCCATGCTTCAAGAAAATGTGCTAGATAAAGAGTCAGGCAAGTTCTGGAGCATTATTAGTAGTGTAATAGAGGATGAAAACCACTTGCTTTATGAGGCAGCAGACTACTATAAGGATTGCATTGTGGCTATAAGAGTCCAGCAGTTCCATAATGTGATTCATAGAGAGAGAATCATAGTTGTTTGCTGATTGGTAATGGCTTGAGAAACCCAAAGGGCCAGTGTTGGAGTGCCTTGGCATAGTGGCAGGCATTGCAGGAGCATATATACTGAACAACATCCTTCTTTGCTCTGGGCCAGAAGAACATCTAGTTGATGAGTTACAGAGTCTTCCTAATACCAGAGTGTCCATGCAGCTTGTATCATGGTTCTACTATAATATATTAAGGCAAAGTTTGCTGTAGTCTGGAATGTAGATTAGTTCATTTTGGAGCAAGAGTTTCTGGTCAAGTGAAAGGGTGAATAGGGAGGAAGTGGATGTATCATCCATGGATTTCTCTAGCATACTCTGGGGATTGTGTTTATGAAAGTATGAGTTAGTGGGGTGCTCCAAATCTGATTCAGGAGGGCTTCCTCATCAAGCAGCAACACAGTATTGAGCTATTTGGGAGAAATGACCATATAGTAGTTGAAAGTGTTTTGATCCACTACAAACAACTTCTTCAGGTATACATTGGAGTGCCATATAAGAGCATTGGGTTTCACACCAAGTTGTCCTGGCTGGTAGTTGATGGTAAAGTCATACTTGGACAGGGTCTCAAACCATTGGGCTTGTTTCTAGCTAAGTTGCTTTATAATGGTGAAGTATTAGAGGTTGTTGTGATTGGAATAGACTTTGAATGCAATATTAGGCTTCTTTAAGATAAGCACACCATTATCAGAATGCTTTTATGATTGTGAGGAGTTCCTTATTATAAGTGTTATAATTGAGCTTGGCAGGAATTATTGACTAGGTGTAGAAGGCAACAGAGTGCAAGTCCTTGCTATCAGAGTCAATTTGTGATAGTATGCTGGTGATGGCATAATCCAAAGCATTGCACTCAAGAATGATGGGTAGTGATGGATCAAAAGGTTAGAGGATGGGGGTGGAGGTAAATGCTCTTTTTAGGAGTTTGAAAATACTTTGATAGTTAGAATTCCAGTTCCAGAGGTGGTCCTTCTAGATTAAACAGTTAAGGTGTTTGATAGTTGTCAATGAACTACCTGTAAAAGTTAGCAAAACCTAGGAAAGATTATACTTCCTTAACATTTCATAGTCTTGGCTAAGAGGTTATTGCTTTGACTTTGGCCTGATCTATTTGAACTTCATTGGGGGACATAAAGATGCTGAGATATTTGATTTCAATGGTGTGAAACAAGCACTTTTTGAGTTTGGCATGCAGGTTATACTTCTATACCTAGACTAGAGATTGATCTTCATATATATTTTAGTGCTGTGGAGGCAGTTGATAAGATTGCTGATGAGGGGGAGGGAGTAGTGGTTCTTTCTAGTGACTTGATTCAGTCCATAGTAGTTAATACAGAGCCAGAGAGAGCTGTCCTTTCTTTTGGTAAAAAGAACAGGAGCACCTACAGAAGAGGCTGAGGGTTATATAAATCCTTTTTCAAGCATGTCATTGAGGTATTCCTTCAGGGCCTGGAGTTCTACCTCTGAAATGTTGTAAATCTTTACAAAGGGTGGCATCTTACCATTTTCTAATTCAATTTGGTAATCATAGTGGCAGTAAAGGAGTAGTTCCTTGGCACTGCCTTTGGAGAAAATGTTAGCAAATTTGTAGTATTTGGAGGGTATGATCTCTTATAGAATTTGCTCTTTCATTTTTTCGTTCTGTTGCTACCTAGTCAGATCAAAGATGTTCCTTAAGAAGGCTGGGGAAGATGTGGAGTGGGTAAGCATCAGCTTCTGATTGGTCAAGTTGTGTAAAAAGCATAGCATTGATGAGGCAGATGCTGGGTTTGCTAGATGTTACATCTAGTTATTCAGAGCTTGTCAGGGATGGGGGCAAGCTGAGGAACTTTGACTAGGGTCACAGGTGGTCTTTGTATTTGTTTCAGAAAATGTTGGGTAGAAATATTGGAAGTGAGGTGAGTAGATACCTGAGTGGAGTTTTGGTTGTGTTGCTTTTTATTGTGATGGCATCTTCACCTCCCCTCCTTCTGAGTCCCAGAAAAGAGGGATGGCTTGGTTTTAGGTTGTCTGTAGCCTAGGTTGGTCATAGTTGGGCTTATCCTTGATGGTTGGATTGTGCTATGACTTAAGAGAGATTGTAGCAGCTAGTTGTGCTTCTCCAGTGCTGAACATCATGCTTATAGCCTTCTAGTCAATGTTGGAGTTCATAATCTGGAACCAGGGTAATCCTAGAGTAACAAAAGTAATAAGATGTAGCTGAGTTAAGTACAGATCAATAGAAAAGCTTAACTCATTAGTGAGCATGAGTTTATCTTCAATGTGCCATGTGATGAGTCTAAAGAAGGTTGGTTGGCCATTAATGAGCTGAATCTTAGTGGGTTTTTCCAAGTTCTTGCTCAGCAATGTTAAATTGTAGCTAATGAATGTTTCACTGTTAATGAGGGCTGAGTGAGTTTTGCTAGTGGACTAAAATGTGACATCAATGACAAAAGATCTAGTAGAGTTAGAGTGCAAGCATCCTGTAGTCACTGAAGCTCTTTCAGAGCTATCAGGAGTTGCCTTGGGATTAGAAACATAGAAGTTGACCAAAGAGCAGGAGAAAGAGAGTTTCTGACTGAGAGTCATTTTTAAGTGATGCCAGTCAATCCTTGAATTGACATTATAGAGCTAGGAGAGGCCTAGGATGAGGAGGGGAGAGGGGAGGTCTTATGCAGTTTTGTTACCAACATCTGGAGTTCCCCATAGGTTCTATTTTCAAAGGTTAATGAAACATAGAAACAGTGGGTGATGTTCCCTACAAAGAAGGCTTTGCCATTAAAGAGGCAGAGCTGGATGAGGTTTGGAAGGTGTATACAGGAGAGTCCTGTATCTAAGGCCCAGGCTTCATTGATGAAATTGTCAGTAGCATTACTGTTAATCAATGTGAGAACAGGTTCAGAGGTTGGGGAAAGAGAGGCATAGAGGAGGAAGAGCTGAGAAGCTTGAAAAGAGAGATATACTGTGTAAGTTTCCAGGGCAAGTACTAGTGCATGTAAGTGAATGTTCAGTATAAAGACTTTGGGGTTAATACCATGATTCAGCACATCTTTAAGGTCTGCTGAATTGCTGTCTCATTTTCTATGTACTGGAACTTGAACTCATCTCTGTTGATGACTCAGACAGCATAGCCCAAAGTGCTCCATTTGGAGTAGTCTTGTATAAAGTGACCTAGTTTTCTGCATAATAGGCACACACCTTTCTTCTTGCAAAGCTTCTTGGTTTCCTCTAGTACTACAACCCAGGGGCAACTAGCATTGTATCCTGCTTGTAGGAATTTATCATCATTGGGGTTGTTGAAGTCATCAGCATCTGGCATATTCTTGTGTTTCTTTCCATCAGCCACTGGCAAATTGCTGCATTTGGCAGCCTAGATGCAGGCTGAGGAGCAGTTTTAAAGCAGTTCCATGGGGTTTAGTCAATTGTCAAGGATTTTGCTAGGATTGGCCAGGTTTTCCTAAGGATGGAAGTACTAATTTTGAAGTTGCCATCTTGTATTACCATTGGAGGTTGGGCCTCCTCCAGGTCATCACACAAGAGACTATCCCACTTGATTCTTCCAGTAGTGTTGATCAATCTGTATAATGAAATTCTTGAGGCTATCATATGTTGTTTATTTCAGGGCAATTTAGAGAACTTTGCAGATGCATTTAGGAAGAGCTTTATAGAGCTGGAAACATAAAGCATTATAATTCCAGCCAGTCTCATAGGCCTCTTTCTTGAACTATATAATGAAGGCCATGAAGTATTCCTTGGGGCTGATTTAGAGCAATACCAAGTCCTTTTTAGCTTCAGCAATAGTATTATAAACTCCAAACTTGCTAGAGAATTTGGTTATAAAGGCTTTTCAATCCAAAAACAGTGAATGTTGGGAGTTGTATTGGAGCCATGCAATGTAGTAGTCCAAGGTAATCTCTTGGAGGTAGGAAGAAGCAAAAGCAACTTAGGCCCTATTGAAGGCATATATGGAGGATTTGCTTTGGAAGGTGTTCAAGCATTGCATGAGGAAAATTCACCACTTTTTAGAGTTGCAACTGCTGAATAGCTCCATTTTCTGAATGTCCAGATGCTTTTTACATGCAAGTATGTTATGAACTTCTCTCTGATTTATGCCACTAGTGGGAGGCTCTTTGAGATTGTAGTAATAATAGTAATTATTCCTGGGGCCTCCTGGAGGGAAAAATGTGCCAATAGCCAGTCTCCAGCCATCAGGAGGTCTATGATCCAGGGGTCTGCTATTTTTCAGGGGTCCAGAGGCCTAGTTTAGAGGAGGAGGGCCATCTGAAGGGGAAATGAGGGCAAAACTCAGAAAGAGGTTGGGTTCTTGGGAGTTCTTGGGAGTTTGAAGAAGAGGTTTGGGTCATGGAGGAGTGTGTTCTGTGGGTGGTGTTTGCTTAGTGTTGCATAGGTTAAAATGGGGAGGGGGATTGTGTGGTCCTGAATGAAGTGGGCATGTAGGATAGTTCAAAAGCTTGTTGATGTAGCTAAGCATGTAGGTGAACTCTTCATTGTTGTTGCATGCAGGACAGGCAGCTTTTTTCAGGTGCAGGAATAGAGAGTTTCTCTAGGACTTGACTCTACATATGGAAAGTGTTGGTACCTAGGATTGAGTTGGCCTAGAGATGTGCTGACAGCCTTATCTTATATGCAGCTGCCTGATTAAACAGCCCACTAATGAAGTTAAGTCCTTGGAGAGAGCAGAGGCAGCATTTAAGTTCTGCTGGTGACATCAGGCAGAATCTAGAGAGGGATTGTCTATAGGGCCTAGTGCTTTCAGAGATTCTTGGCATTATATGTGAAATAAGTAGGCTAAGTCTTCTGAGTCCTCAAATTTTCTTGAGGATAAGAAGATATGAATTTTGTTGACCAGGCTGCACAGCTCCTCCCATAGTGCCAGATCACCTTTGAGGATCTAGAAGGTCCAGGGCATGAAGTTTCCTTGCTTTTAGAACTTGTGAAATATTAATATCTAGTTAAACCAGATTTTGGGGGTGGCAGTGGTGGTTGGCTGTAAGGGTGACTTCTGGAGGCTGTGGCTCAGTCACACAGCTGGCAGAAGGAGATCTAAAGATGTATTAATAAAGGTAATATATGTATAAATAGTAAGATGCTAATCTGGCAGAGAGAGATCTAAAGAAAACAAGTTTAAAGATTCATTCTGCCTGTTGATAAAAATTATTCTGAAGTTAAGTCACATAACTGTCCTAATGTCACACAATGTGACTAATTTAACTGATGTCACAGTCACATCACAAGTCACATAGCCACCAGGTCATGGGGCTGTATAAATTGGATCACTTTCCCAGGGTCTGGCAAAGGCTCCAAACCAATAAGGAAGTTTGTTCCCATGGTTCAGCCAGTGAGAAGTTTGACAAAGGTAGTAAGAGGCAGATGAATTAGAGTGAAAGGGCATGGAAATTAGAAGGAAACATGGGGTAAGAAACCTCTAAAAGGGTGGTTTCCTGATATTGGCTGCTCCAGACTCTATAAAAGAGCCTGAGCCCTTCAAGAGAACTCTGATTCTAACATTTAAAGCTTCCTAAGAATTTCATTGCACTGCTGTGTATAGGTTTTTATTTGCTCCTGCTATTAAGGTAGGAGATTCTTCTTAGCCCTAGATGTATTTCTTTATTTAGGAGGCTGTGTGGGGGCCACAGCTGCAGAGGCAGTTGAAGGTCCTAAAAAAGGGGGCTGTGGGTATGCAGCAGTGGTATAGGGCTAGTATAACCTCAAAGTGATACTGGAGCAGCTATAAAAGAACCAATGTAGTCTGATATCAGAGCAGGCCATGAGGCTGGAGAAGTCACTGGAGGTCCTCCCATATAGGGCCAGATGGAAGGCTCAGGTACAGACTGAGAGGCCAGTGCATGCCAGTCAAGCCTTCATTCCTGGCTAATTCAGGGAGCTGTGACATATCTTGTTGAATTTGTCATCCAGTAGCAATTTCCATAAGGTGCAATAGGTGCACCCAAGGAGTTTTAGTGAGTGGGGGCCATTGGGGGAACTCCAATGTTATAATTGTAGATGAGTCACCTATACTAGTCAATATTGTAGGCTATGGAGGCCCATATAAGTTGAGTGTAGGTCACCATTTTCAGGAGATCCAATGAGTAAGGAGAGTTTTAATATTATATCAGGTTTTGCTGATCTGGAGGCTCACTCTATTGAGCAGAAACCTACTTTAGACTCACATGGAGATTAGGAGTTAGCACTGGGGATTAGTGCTAAGAAGATTGTAAGAAGAAGGAAAGAGAAATGGTCTATGGAAAAGAAATAGAAGTTATAGAGAAATAGAAATGGAGTTGGAAAGTTAAAAAAAAAAGTAGTGTAAATGAAATTGAAGATGGATAGTAGGAAAATAGAGTTGAGATGGAGAGTGTAAGTAAACAAATAAAATGGGAATAAAACTAAACTGGAGGAAAAAAAGGAGGAGAAAAACAAAGAAGAATGGAGTGAGAGTAAAGTAGAAGGAAGAAGAGGAAGTAAAATAATAAAATGGAGCTGAAGAGAGAAACTAAAAAGATTCAGGAGATTAAAACTGAGTTAAGTCTAGAGTAAAGGGATGGAGTAGAAGGGAAACTTGGATGAGGTGGAGACAAAGAGGAAGATAAAAAAGATCAATTTGGAGATGAAGATGTAAAGAGATAGAGTGGAAAAAGAAAAGATGAGGGAAACTGAGAGAGACTAAAAAGACTGGTAAAGTATAGGCAATATCAAGACTAGCATACTAGCTACTGGACTCCTTCTTAAGTACCTCTGGGGTGTTTTGGGCCTTAGGAGTAATTGTGTACTGGAGGAGATTAAGCATTGGCAAGATTAAGCAGCAAGACAATTATGCAGGAATTGGAACTTGCAGAATAATCAAACAGAGCAACATTCACATGGTGTTAGGAGTGATCTGAGTCTATTGAGGGAGTTGGGCATAGTAAGTACAATGTGGGTTGAGGATGTTAGTAAAATGCTTATATCTCAACAGGAAGGCCACCAAACCCCAGAACTTAGTGAAAGCTAGTTCATTTGTGATTTTCTCTATTTAGACTAATTTATATAACCTAATTTTGCATCAATAAAGATAAGATTTTTGTAAGAAGAAACTAATTATGATATTGAAGAGAGAGTTAAAAAGAAGAGTTAATAAGAACAAGGCCAAGTTTAATGGTGAATAATTGGAGACCTTTAATGCTGTTATAGACTCTGTAAATAGCAATTTAAGGAGAATAGTATTTATTCACAGTGCAGGAAGATATAGCAAAACCATTGTCTACAATACTTTGGCTTCTGCTGTCTTTACCAATGGAGATATTGCATTATGTATAGCATCATCTAGAATGGCTGCCACACTACTAGAAAGTGGTAGAACTGCTCATTCTAAGTTCAAAATTCCCATTCTTGCACTAGATATATCTACTGCCAGCATTAAAAGAGGAACACATTTGTTTCAATTGCTAATTTATACTAAAGTGGTCATTTGGGATAAAGTTCTAATGCAGCACAAAAATGCTATTAACTCTGTGGATTGTGGTTTTAGAGATATTCTAGATAGAGACATTTCTTTTAGTAGAGTGATTATAGTTTTTAGAAGAGATTTTTGATAAACTCTTCTAGTTGTTCAACAAAGGCTCAGATAGCAGATAATTGCTGCTTCACTTTCAAGAGGTAGACTTTGGAATTACATCCAAGTCCACTATTTGGTCCAAAATGTGACATTGGATTAGACTCTTAATAATATAGCTCATGCAGCTTGGTTATTGGATGTTGGTGCTAAAAAGAATCTGAGTCCTGGAGAAATAATACAGCTATCAGATACTTTGATCTACTATAACAATTCTATCACAGAATTAATTGCTTCCACTTATTCTAATATCAATGACCATCAAGATGATTAGTATTTTCTAGATTATATTCTTCTTTCAGATAAGAACTCTGATATAGAAGATATCAATTCAAAACTTCTGCAAAAGAAGAAAAGATCTTGCAGAGTGCAGACTCTATTCAATGTGATGATACAAATGTCAGTGGCCTTGCATTACATCCTATGAAATATCTCAACTCTTTGAGAGCTGGCAATTTTCCTCTGGCTAGACTCTTTTTAAAAGTTGGTGTTTCTATAATGCTACTTAGGAATTTAGATCCAATCAAAGGGCTTTGCAATGAAACAAGAATGATTGTCACTTATATCAGCAATAAAGTCCTTCAATGTTGCATTATCAGTGGAGATGATGCCAAGTTTGCAGGATCAATTATTATGATTCTAAGAATCAATCTTGATACTTCTGAAGAGAAGTTACTTATTCCATTAAGAAGAAGACAATTTCCAGTTTGTTTAGCCTTTGCTATAACTATCAACAAATCTGAAGGGCAATCAGTCAAACATGTTGAATTGGATTTGCAAATGCCAGTTTTTTCACATAGTCAACTTTATGTTGCACTCTCTCAATGCACTTCAAGAAATCAAATTAAGGTAATTGTGTCACTAGAGAATACATTAAAAAGGACTGCAAATATTGGCTATCAAGAAATTCTCATCACTTGAAATTGTAATTATAAGTTATTTATACATATAAAAAACTATAACTAAATGAAGTGAAATTAAGTTGTGTAAAACAAGGCTTTAACTGAGCAAAGTGAAGTTGATACTATCAGGTCCTGCTAGCCCAGGGGCTCACTCTGTTAAGCAGGAATCTACTAGCTGCCTCTTGTTGAAAAGAGAGATATACATAAAAGTTCAAAGTTAGTGCCAGAGCTGAATACTAAGAGGATTGTAGGAAATAGAAAGAGTAATAGAATTAAGTAGGCAGAGACTATGAGAGGAGGAAAATGGAGATCAGAGACCAGAGGAGAGAAAATGTAGATAGATTGAGTAAGTAGAATAGAGAAATAAAATTAGAGGAAAGGAATCAAGGCAGGACTAAGAAGCAGGTAAGAAAGTAAGGAGAACTGTATCAGAGGAGGAACTAAAGCAGAGGCAGAGAAGGAAGGAGATGAGAAGAGAAATGGAATAAAAAGGAAATAGTAGAATGATAACAGGAAAGGGGCCAGAAAATTAGGGTTAGAGCTGAGTCAAGTCAAAGAGAAGAGAGAATTGGAAGAAAGAAGGAGAGAGAAAGAGAATTAGAGATAAAGGCAATAGACAAGACAAGGCAGAGATGGAAAAGGCTTAAAGAGAAAAATGAGACTAATGCAGAAATGTTTGGAATAAAATTTAAGAGAGGAATAAGACAGAGAAAATGGAGAACCAAGAGAAACCTAAGATGTATAAACAAGCTAATATTAAGACTGTTGTACTAACTATGGGGCTACTACCTAAGTATCTGCAGGATGTCTCAGACTTTGGGAGTAATTATGCACCAGAGGAGATTGGGAAAGAAATAGATAATATGGAAAAACAGGAATAAAGTCAGGAAGTTGAAAGAAAAAGTAGTATAAAGGGAATCAGAGACAAATAGTAAGAAAATAAAGTTGAAATGAGTTAAAGTGAGTGTTTAGGCATTTATCAATGATGAAAAGGGCAGGAGAATTTCTGACATTATCTGGGTCTTTGCCCCTGGCACCAGTTGGCCTCTCATCAGACTCTGGATAATTTGGAGGTATAATGGAATTGGCTTGCTCTGCAGATGATTATTCTTTGCATATTTGAATTCAGTGAGCTCAAACCCAATTCACTTACCTTCTTTAACTCTCTCCTTTATAAGCTGGATGCAATTGAGCCACAAGCTTCTGGATGCTATATCTTTAGCATAGGCTGTCATTGAAGATGGATTAGTGCAAATTCACTCTAAATACTCCCTTTCTCTTAAGATTTATATGAGGTTGCAAGCCTTAGATATGGTGGAGATAGTCCATTGTCATTGGTCTTTTGGCATAGAATGGCTCCTTGATTAATTGGCAGTTGGGCAAGGAAATGCCAGCTCCAGAAAATGTCACAATGGAGACTTAGAATCTTATGGCTAAGAAGTTGAGAAATGCTTCTTCTGCTCCCAAACTGGCTCTAAGCTCCATTAATATAATGGCAGCCCCTAACAAAGGTGTGGCAGAGATTGATTTGAGGTCAGATGATATAGTATAGAGGAATTGAATGAGAGTCCCCTTAAAATTTTCCCTTGTTCTTTTTTCTTTTCTTCTTTATTATTGCTATTCTTCTAAATAATAGTGTTTTTCTTTTTTCCAGTTCTGTGAGAGTGATCAGAGGGGGCTTGGTGGGAGTTGAATCTCTAATAAGTTCAAGAGATGGGAGTTATGCCCATGACTGTCTTTGTGCCTTCAGAGGATTCTTGGATTTTTGATGTCTAGGAAGTATTGATGGAACTTCCAAAAAGTGTTGGAGGCACTTGCTAAGTGGTTTTGAGGTTTCCAAGTATCATTTTCTGGACTATAACCTACTTATCTAACCAAGTATATCATTCATCCTCAGTAATAGCAGGAGTCTAATATCTTATTCACCTTGTAATGAAGTGCTCCAGATGCCTCTATAAGAGGAGGCTTGCTCCATCATTCTGAAAAGGTGTCAGAGTTGTGCCTGATTAGGAGGTGGACATGAAAGACAAAGTGAATACCTTTCATGCCCAGAGGTAAATCAAGGCAGTAGGCATGGAAAGAAACTTTTTTCATTATCTAGAAAGATTTTAGGCATTTATAGTCAAGTTTAAGCAAGAGTCATTGAATTTGATGTTCTAGCAATTAAACCAAATGCAAGTGCCTATAGGCCAATCCAGGGTCAGTTCTTGCTTTGAATCAGCCTATTTGCTGTATGTCCAGTTAGCAGTTTTAATCTTTGTCCAAAGGTAATTTTGCAGGGCCTAGAGATCATATGTGACTTCATGAATGGTGTAGAAAGGGATATCTTGCAGAGAGATGGTGAATCAGAAGTTGTAGCCCTTGTTGGCAAAGAAGAGTGAAATTTCTATGGCTAAATAAGATGTATCATTGTAGGTAAATTCTGCAACAGGGAGTTTAACACACCAATTATTCTGGAGACAGTTTATATAGATGTGGAGGTACTGCTTTAGGATCTGGTTAATCTGTTTTGTCTATCCATTGGTCTCTGAATAATAAGCTGTAAAAAGGGCCAATTTGATGTTCAGGGCATAACAGAGTGATTGCTAGAATTTGGAGATAAATAAAGCTCCATGGTCAGAGACAATGTTGTCAGAAAGCCCATACTTTAAGAAAATATGCTGGACAAAAAGTCAGGCAAGTTTTAGAGCATTATTAGTATTTGCAGGTTTCTCCAATCTACTCTAGGGGTCATATTTATAGAAGTATGAGTTAGTCAAAGTGCTCCAAATCTGATTCAGGAGAGCTTTCTTATTAAGCAATAATATGACATTGAGCTGTTTAGGAGAAATGACTATGCAGTGGTTGAAGGCATTTCAGTTCATTTCAAAGAACTTCTTTAAATATATATCAGAGCATCAAGTAAGAGCATTGGGTTTTGCACTAAGTCATCTTGGCCAGTAGTTGATGGTAAAGTTATATTTAGACAGAGTCTCAGACTATTTAGTTTGTCTCAAGCTAAGTTGCTTTGTGATGATGAAGTACTGAAGGTTATTGTCATTAGAGTAAACTTGGATGTTATGCTAGGCTCCTTCAAAGTAGGTGTACCATTGTTGAAATGCTTCTACAATTGTGAGGAGCTCCTTGTTATAAATGTCATAATTAAGCTTAGTGGAGATCATTGACTAGGTGTAAAAAGTGATAGAGTGCAAGTTCTTGCTGTCAGAGTCCATTTGCAATAGTATGCTAGCAATGGCATAGTCCAAAGCATTGCACTCAAGAATAATGGGTAGCAACAGATCAAAATGTTGGAGGATTGGGGTGGAGGTGAATGCCTTTTTTAAAAGTTTGAAAACACTTTGATAGTTGGAATCCCAGCTTTAGGGGTGGTCCTTTTGAGTCAGATAGTTAAGGTGTTTGGTGATACTAGAGTAGTTGTTAATGAACCACCTGTAAAAGTTAGCAAAACCTAGAATGGATTGTACTTCCTTAATGTTCTGTAGTCTGGGCCAGGAGGTTATTGCTTTGACCTTAGCTGAATCCATTTGAACTCCATTGGAGAACATGATAACACTGAGATATTCAACTTTAGTAGTGTGAAACACATACTTTTCAGGTTTGGCATGAAGGTTATACTTCTGGAGTTGTTTTAGGATGTGTCAGGTTCCACTGATTCGGGGGCTTTCTGGGAAAGCAATGCCCTTACGAGGCGGACTTGATCTACGGACACTCGGGTGTCTGGAACTCCGGGGTTAAGGCTCCGGGGTTCAAGACGCGAACAGGGGGGTTGGTCCCGGGGAAATGGA
>QLON01000005.1:0-19241 GCA_003313675.1 Termitomyces heimii | reverse complement strand
TGGGGGTTGGGAGTTGGCGGGGGTCGAGTCAGAACCGGAGGTTCTAAGACGAGACCCGGTTAGTAAATTCAGAGTCGTGAAGTGTATACCAAACTCAAAGCACATGATTATTCTGGTGTGCCAGTCAATGCGTGCCAGTCAATGCATACCAGTCAAACAAAGGGCATGCAACAATTCAGGTAATATCAAGACTAACGAATACAGCGGTGGACTACACTATAAGTACTATGGGATCGGGTCTCAGGGTTCCGGGTGTCTGGGATGGTTTCCGGAAGGCATTGAGTAGCAGGCCGGGACTGTATACTGGGATCGCGCATGTGAGGCATGGGGGGATCGTGATGCATGATGGCTGGAAGCAGGTAGCAGGATCCGGCAGTTGATGGTGGTCGATCCCAGGGTCCATGAAGTGGGGTTCCCGGGGGGTTGGCTGATGTCAGTTGTGATGCGAGTTAGTGGCGGCATCAGTAGTTGTGGGGGCGGGGCATGTTGTGGGGAGGGTCCCGGGTGAGGTCCCGGGGTTGTTCCGGGGGATTCCGGAAGGGGTCATGACAGGATGCATCAAACATGCTCTTAGTGCTTCATAAGTGAGTCAGAGAAGATTAGGATGTCATCCAGGTATACAATGGCAAAAGAGTTGTTCATATCATGAAAGATGTTGTTTATGAAGTATTGAAATGTGGCAGAAAAATTAGTCATTCTAAATGGCATGATGAAATACTTGAAAAGACTATACTGCATTCTAAATGCTGTCTTCCATTCATGTCCCAGAGCTATCCAGACATTGTTGTATCTGGACCAGAGATTGATTTTTGTATTATACTTTGGTGCTGTAGAGGCAGTTGACAAAATTGCTAATGAGGGGGAGGGGGTAGCAGTTCTTCTTAATAACTTGATTTAGTTTACAGTAGTTGATACAGAGCCAGAGGGAGCCATCCTTCTTTTTGGTAAAAAAAATAGGAGTGCCTATAGAAGAGGCTGAGGATTATATAAATTCTTTTTCAAGTATGTCATCAAGGTATTCCTTCAAGGCCTAGAGTTCTACCTCTGAAATGTTGTAAATCTTTACAAAGGGTGGCATTTTACTGTTTTCTAGTTCAATTTGGTTGTTATAGTGGCAGTGAGGAGGTAGTTCCTTAGCACTGCCTTTGGAGAAGATGTCAGCAAATTTGTAGTATTTGGAGAGTATAACTTCTTGTAGAATTTGCTCTTTCATTTTCAGTTCTGTTACCACTTGGTCAGATTAAAGGTGTTCTTTAGAAAGGCTGGGGAAGATGTAAAGTTAATAAGTATCAGCTCCTAATTAAACAAGTTATGCAAAAGGTGTATATTATGACCTCTCTCCTCCAGAACCCCCAGGACAGCCCTGGAACATTCAGGGCCCTCTTTTGTCAACTCCATCATGCACTCTGCCCACCACAGCTGCCAATGCCACCATCACATGCATCAAGACTGCCACCAGCCAGCCCCCTGGAAACCCTGCATTATGGACTCCAGGATCAATTGCCAGCAACAATTGAATTATGCAACCCACTTCCAGCTATTATGCATCACAGCTCCCTCTGCACCAATTGATCATGTGCCCCACATGCATAATCCAAGTATATAGTCTCTGCCTGCTACTCAATGCCTCCTGGAGCCCATCCCAGACACCCTGGAATCCCAAGACCTGGCCCCATAGTATTTATAGCATAGTTCTCCATTATATTTGCCAGTCTTGATATTAACTTAAATTGTTGCATGCCCTCTTGCTTGACTGATATGCACTGACTGGTATGCTTTGACTGGCATGCCTGAATAATTGCATGCTCTAAGCTTGGTATGCATTTTATGATTTATAATTTGCTAACTGGGTCTTATCTTAGAACCCCAGGTTTTGACCCAACCCCCCTCCAACCCTCAGCCTCTAAAACACCCAAAGCCCCAGGATCAGGTTTTATTCCCTGGGACCACCCCTTGTCCACATCTTGAACCCTGGAGCCCTAGCCCCAGAGCTCCAGATACCTGAGTATTCACAGATCAAGTCTGCCTTGTAAGGGCATTGCTTTCCCAAAAAGCCCCCAACTCAGCAGAACCTGACAGTATAGCATTAATAAGGTGGATGTCAGGTTTGCTAAGTGTTACATTTGGTTATTTGGAACTTGTTGGAGATGGGAGTGAGCTGAGAGATTTTAAATGAGGTTGCAGATAGCCTTTATACTTGTTCTAGAAAATGTTGGGTAGAAATATCAGAGGTGAGGTGAGTAAATGCCTAAGTGGAGTTTTGATTATGTAGCTTTTTATTGTGATGGCATCTTCACTCCTCCCTTCTAAGTCCCAGAAAAGAGAGATGGCTTGGTTTTAAGTTTGAATTGGTTATATTTAGACTCATTCTTAATGATCAGATTGTGCCATGACCAAAGAAAAATTGCAGTGGCCAGTCAGGCTTCTTCAGTATTGAACATTATGCTTATAGCCTCCTAGTTGATGTTGGGGTTCATAATTTGGAGCTAGGATAATCCTAGAGCCAGGGTAATCCTAAAATAATGGAAGTAGTAAAATGTAGCTGAATCAAGTAGAAATCAATAGGAAAGCTCAATCCATTGATAAGTGTGAGTTCATCTTCATGGTGCCATATGATGAGTCTGGAGGAGGTGGGTTAGCTATTGATGAGCTTGATCTTGGTGGGTTTTTCCAAGTTTTTGCCCAGTAATGCTAAGTCATGGCTAATGAATATTCTGGTGGTGCCACTGTTAATGAGAGCTGGATGAGTTTTTGCTAGTGGACTGGAAATAATTGATTTAGCAAAGTTAGAGTGCAAGTATTCTGTAGTTACTAGAGCTCTTTTGGAGCTATAAGAAGTTGCCTTGGAATTAGAAACATGGAAGTTAACTGAGAGGTGAGAAAGAGAAGAATCCTGACTGAGAGTTATTTTTAAGTAGCATCAGTCAATTCTAGCATTGTAAAGCTAAGAGAGTCTTAGAATGAGGAAGAGACTTTTACACAGTTTTATTACTAATATCTGGAGCTCCCTGACAATTTCATCAATAAAGCCTGGGCCTTAGATGCAGGACTCTCCTTTGTATACCTTTCTAACCCCATTCAGCTCTGCCTCTTCAATGGCAAAGCTTCTTCTGCAGGGAACATCACCCATTATTTTTATGTTCCATTGACTTTCAAAGATGAAATTTGCAGTAGCACCACTGTCAACCAGTATTGGAACAGGTTCAGAGGTGGGGAAAAGAGAGGTGCAGAGGAGGACAAGCTGAGAAGCTTGGAAAGAGAGGTATACTATGTGGGTGTCTCAGGCAAATATTAGTGCATGTAAGTGAGTATTCAATGCAAAGACTTTGGAGTCAATATTGCAATTTAGCACATCTTTCAGGTTCACTAATTTGCTGTCTTATTTTCTGTAGATTGGAACTCAAACTTGTCTTTGTTGATGACTCAGACAGCACAGCCCAAAGTGCTCCATTTAAGGCAGTTATTAGGGAACCACCCATTTGAAGATCCTTTATCTCATATTTCCTTTTAATTTTTAGGCCTTTTCACGCCTTTTCACTCTAATTTACCTGCCACCAAGCACCTTCATTACACTCCTCACTGGCTAGACTGTGGGAACAAACTTCCTCATTGGTTGGGAGCCTCTACCAGATCCTGGAAAATAGATCACTTTTGATAAGGGCTAAAAGTAATCCAATGACTATGACTGTGATATTAGTCACATTAGTCACACTGTGATGTCATGGTGTGAAGTTACATGTGACAGTCATGTGACTTAAACACATTTCTTAAAATGTTTCAGCATCTTTTGAAATTTATTACATATTATTATTTTCTCTGATTCCTACTGTTGTGATTTTAAGGATAAGGAAACTAGACAAGGGATGAGAAAGAAGTAAAAGAGAGGTAAATAGAAATAAAACAGAGTAAAGTAACTGGAGAAAAGAAACAATGAATAAAAATAGTAGAGAAAAAAAGAAGATGGAATTGAAAAAAATAAAAATCAGAGATACTTAGAGAGAGTCTGAGCTGACTTGAGTTGAGAGAAAGAAATAGAGAAAAGAAGAAAGAACTTGAGGAGAGAGAGAGAAAGAAATAAAATAAGGTGAAAATAAAAGTTAATGAGAGAGAAAAAGTCAAAGACAAATAAATTAATTTGCAAATAAAGAGCAAGATAATAGAAAATAAACAGATAAGAAATGAGAGAGATAAAATAAAACTGAAACTATACTGGGTGCAATATTAAGACTACTATTATATTAACTACCATAAGCATTCTTTATGTATTTATGGAATATCTTAGACAGTGGAAATAAATGTGCACTAAAAATAATGAAACAGTAGCAAGATCAAATAACAGAGTGATTGTTTAGAATAGCTTATATAAGAGTGATCTTCTTGTAATGGAGTATGAGAACTGAGCTTGTCCTAGAGCATTGAGTTATAATTTATCTAGAAATGCCCAATGATTTTAGTGATCAGATCAGTAATACTGGAGATTAGAAGAGGAAAAAGTGGGGATCAATTCTTAAAAGTATGAGTGAGTTGTGATACAAAGCTTTTAAAATGTCTCTAAACTAGTATTATAATTCATTATAGTATTTTTTTGCTATCTTTATCATTTTACTGATATTGATTTTATATTCAGTTATGCTTATTAGCTAATGATTTTTTTTTAAATATATATATTAAGTGTTTGAAATTTTCTTACTTGCTAAACTTTATTCAATATTTACACATTATTTTACTTTTAAGCCTTATTTTATTTACTATTTTTTTTTCTTTTTTATGTAATTTTTTTTTTCAAGTATACATTTCTTTAATATTGCAATACATTTTTATTTGCTTCACCATGTCACTAAATTATAGGTTGCAGTATTTGAGGACTATTAGTTTGAACTTCTTACTGGCTAGACTGTGAAAACTAATTTCTTAATTAGTTGGACTATGAAAATTAGCTTCTTGATTAATTATAGAGCTCAATTTCCTTATTTGCCAGACCCTAAGAAATAAATCACTTTTAATAAAGGTTCTATCAAAGCCTTTATTAAAAATAATTAAATGTATATGATTCCATAGCTTAATAACCATGTGATTGTGATATAACCATGATTATGACTATGACATCAATTATGTGACACAACCTTGAACTATTTTCTGTTGACAGACACAGTAGCTCCTTAAACTTTTTCTCTCTAAATCTCTTCCAGCTTAGCACTTTATTATCTTTACTTGTTATATAATTATTAATATATTTTGAATCTTTTTCTGCTAGATGTATAACTGAGCTACAGCCTTTAAAGGTTACCTTTACAATAATATCTTTTTTTCTCACTAATTATTCTTAGATGCTACTCAAAGCTTTTCTTCTAGCCTACTTTATAATAAAGTTTCTCAGCTTTCTCCATTTTGTCACCTTTTTACAATATCTCAGCAAGCTTAAACATTACTAAAATACATAGCTTGAATAGTATACAGATGATTGCTACTAATAGTGGCTTGTTTAACCTCAAGCATTAACTTTTCAAAGTCTTCAGCTTCACTTAAATTTCTACTATTATTAAATATTGCTATAAGATTGCATATGGCTTGATATACCAGTATGCTTATTATAGCTCATATTATCTTTTATTACTATTATTATTATTATTATTACTATTACTATTACTATTATTACTATTGATTACTTACTTATAATATAAGTGTAATCTTAATAGCTTTTTACATGCACTTATAGCCAGACCAATAAACAGATTTTAATTTACAGTATTGTGCTTGAAAAACTCTGTAACATTGTATTACACTTGAATTGTGTTTGAATGATTATTACTGCAAGTATTTCTCTCTAACTTGAGCACTTTCTGCTCAAGCTTCTGAGCCTCCTCTTGTTTTCCACTTATGCTAAGAGTTTTTGAAAGGTTGAATGTAGCTTGAATAGTATCAGGGTGATCATTTCCATGAATTCTTTGACAGTCATCAAGTACTTGCTTCTGAAGCTGCTCTGCATTTATCCAAAACTTTGCAAGGCAAAAAATCCTGCTTATTCTTTCTGCTAATTTGTAATTATCACATTGATAATTTAGACTATTCATTAATGCCTGCACATGTGGTACCCATTTAGCTGCATCACTGTATTCCAAACTTTCATCTCCTAAGCTATAGAATAGTTGTTGTCCACATTGTTTAGCTCTTTTCTGCTCTTCTTCTGTTAATGAGTTAAAAGCCCAGTTATGAACTAGTGAGTGCATCTCTAAAAGCATAACTCCCTTTCCTTTTATTTTTACTAATGAATAAGATCTTAGCTTGTAAATTGCTTCTTCTACTAGATCATTATTCCAACTTTTATTTTCTGTTACAAATCTTTTAAGAAAGATCTGTATTTGTTGTGTATCTACTTTTTGTATATCCATTTCACAAGAAGTAGAGAATTTTTTCCAAGCCCTCTCAAGAATTGATATAGGTATATTAGAGTTATTTAGTACACCACATAACATAAGCAGTGCCTTTGCTTTTTCATCCAACTTTTGGTAGCTCAGATTCCATGTAGCAATAACAGAAAGTTGATAGCTATCCATCTTTTGCTTTTCCTCATTTTCCAGGCATTTCACTCCAATTTCTTTATACCTATTAAGATATTGTTCCACTTCTATGTGTTCATGGTAAAAAAGGTGGCTTCCTGCCTGTACAATTGCTAATGGAAAATAGCCTAATCCTTTAACAAGTTCCTTTGCATGATCATCTTTTTCTCTCTGACTAACTTCATGAAAAACTGCTAATGAATCTTCAAGTGACATTTCTCCAACATAACAATGATTTCTTGGTGAATAAAATTTTGATTTTTCATTTCTACTTGTTATAAGAATATTTCCATGACTACAAGTTGGAAAGAAATGTTGTAAGTTTACATCAGGATCATCAGCATTATTGAAAATCATTAGCCATTCTTTTTTTTGATGACAAAGCCATGTAAGAGCAGCAGTAGGTGTAATATCAGGTAATTTGGCATTTTGAGCAAGTAAAGTAAGAAACTGCTCAATAGATGCTTCAGAGGTTGCATTTATCATATACATAGAAGAAAATCTAGCCAATCAAATTCAGACTATAACTTAATAGAACAATATAACTTTTTCATACCTGCTTCCAAATTCTTGGCAAAATTGCAGTGCAATCTGTGTCTTTCCTGCTCCACCTAAGCCATGCAGTACAAAGCGTAGCTGCACTTTGCTCTTTGATGAAAACTGTTGAGGATCAAAATAATTTGCAAGTTGTAACAAAATATCTGTTCTGCCTTTGAACAGTGAAGATGGAACAGGAACAATTGGAAGTGCTGGTACAGATTCAGAAGCAATTTGTATGTTTGAAAGACCTGAAAACATAAATTCACTGCCTACTGCATATTAGCAAATAATGTATTCAATCAAGCTGGATAACCTACCAAGGACTGCTAGAGTTATCTTTTGAGGACAAGTCTGTAGAGTGTTTATAAGTTTATTCAATTCCTGTGTATTTTTTTCCTTCTGCATATAAGCCAGAGTGTGTGTTTTAATCTCTCCCAACCTCTTCCAGTCATTCAGAACCATCTTTTGAAGCCCTTGCTCTACATTAATTCTGTAAAAAAAGCCAGGTATCTTTCTAAAGCCTTTTATAAATCTATCAGCTTCAGCTTCACAATCAGTAGCTATCTGATGAAGGTGTGTCATTTTCTGGCCAAAGACAAAGTTCTGTTGCCAAGAAACCTGACCAGGATTCCCTGCTCCTATACTAACCAAACAAGCTACTGCCTCAGGAGAGGCAAATAACATGTCAGCCTCATTTAGAACAAATCTGGTTGGATTGCTATAGCCCAGACATGCACCAACAAATGTTTCACTGACTCCACCAGAAATAATAGACACAGGCTTGAAAAGACCAGGAGCAGCAGTAGTAGCATGAGCAGCTTGCACCACTGTGCAATTATCACCTTGATTTTCTTTCACCTCATATGATCTGAAGATCCGTGGTGTCATATTAACAAAAGGAAGAGCCACCACAAAACTTGTGAAGTGATCAAAATTAGCTGAAAAATGGAAATGGGGAACACTGAAGTACCTTTTGCAGCAAGGATTAGCCTCTTGTATCAAGGCATCATCTGGCAATCTAGCAGATTGTAAAATGTTTTTTATAGCAGACTCAAATACGGTTGCCCTGGACTTCTCATCCTCGAGGCTCCATTTTTTGGTATGAGAAAAGACCTTCCGGCTGAACGAGATATATTCCTCAATAGCCATGTCAATGGGCATCCGGAGTCGACCTAGCATCAATGCAATGACTCTGACGTACAGTCATTGAACAGTCAACTTAGTAGTGATTGCTCGTCACATACCCTCCTGTTCCAGATCCACCAATTATATCAAAATAATCACAAGGCCTAGGTAGAGAATCCAATTTCTCCAAGTTTTTGAGACGCGACATAATTTCGTGGAGAATGATAAGCTCAGACAGGCCGCGTACTCCACCGTCATCTAGATGACCAATTCCGCCCGATAATATCAGTAATGGTTCATGCGCAGTTGTAAGAACATACCCAAGGATAACATCCTCAACCCGCGTCGTTGGTTTGCATTTGTATTCTGCATAGAGGTGTCAACAGTCGACCTTGAACGAAGGCTTGGGGGAAGGAAAGAATGCAGTTTCCCACTTCTGACAGAAAGCTGATCCCCACACTTGCTGGTCTCACGCTTGGGCCTCTACAACATAGCATTTTATCTACATCGAAAAAGATTCATTGATTGTACATTGGCCTCACCCTATGAGCACCTGCTTCATCAACATGTTTCAAAAGCAAAATTGCCGTTGACCTTTAAGTCGGCATTGGAACCCTCTCGCAGTAAAGAGTAGTTCCATCACTATTTACAATAGCACCTAAGTTATTTTGTGTCCACACCAAGGTAGACGCAAAAACGTCGGCTACATCTGTCTCTGTATTGCTGCTGCGTAGGACACAAAAGAATTGCTACTTGGATATATGTTTTCAGGAGCAAGGGTCACTGCGGGCGAGGAGCACGTGACTGACGCCGCCACCGCCGCCGCAGATGACAAGGGAGACTGTATAGTTACAACTGTTGCAATCTCACGCATAAAACACCGCAAGCATGCCACGCCCTCATGATATCACACTCGTCACATTCCTTTTGTTATGGTGGCCACTGGCCAGGACCCTTTGTTACGGCGGCCACTGGCCTGGACAATGGACGCGAAGAATATATATATAGGACAAATACTATGGAGAACCCTCAGTCTATTCTGCTACAGACTGAGGGTGAGCAATACATACACTGAATATTCGGACATTGATACTTATACTATACCCTAGATAAACACTTACAGTGTCTGTGTGTTCTAGATTTTAACAACAACATATGGATTGGAAGCGGAACCCGGGACAACCTCATTCGTGTGATACACAGACTGAGGTATGTTTCGAGTTCTTATACTATACCATACTTAGACTAACTATTGGATAGTACAGTGTATCTAACATATGTATTGGAGCGACTTGACTGTCATCGATCAGGACGAAAGGCTGTAACGTTTTGCTTTCAATGGAACCCGTCGGAATTGTATGCGAAGAACTGTTGAGACGTACAACACAATCAGTCAGGCCAATGCGGTACACCACAAAGCTCGACATCATTGTTTCCATTATCACATATATCGCCCCTGACCAAAGGACCAACCATCATGGTAACCATTGTTATATTTTACTATGTATATAGACACATACTGTAATGTACTCTCGGTCAATGATACATTGAACTGAGGGTCAGTTGCTACATCACACATCGATGTATGTTTACTAATGCTACTCCGTATAGTTGATTACTGACCGATCTATCGGGCACACCTATTTAGTCAATAATACATTGAACTGAGCTTGCCAATCTATCAGAGTGACAGTTCGCTTTCTAACACAAACCAGTTGGAATAAGTACCTGTCTCAAACGACGGTACAATACTGTGACGCCTTTACCCAAAGTGGACAAGGTTCTGGATACAGCCATTACATGCATAGCTAGGAACTCGGTCGCTACAAGTCACATTTGATTTATGCAGTAATGCCATGATCGTCATCACTTTCCTTAATATTGAAATATGGGCCGTTGCAAACACGGCAGTGTTCAAGATGTAGAATGCAAGAAATCATATATTATATTGATATGTAATTGTATCGGTGCATCAACAGTGCAGGCCCTCAGGATGAAGATGAGGAATCGTATTATCTTGCGTACAGCGTGACGATAGCAATCCTGGACATGCATTGAGAAAGATAAATTGTAGACAAAGGTGCTTTCTCTCTGAACATAGCCTCCCCAGTAGAAACCCCGTTATGAAGCCATACAGCTTGCTCACTGTCAATGAATCTATAGGTAAAATGTGCATTTCCGTAATAAATAATACCTCTAAGTCTGTATCTATAAACAGTAGCATTTACGGTGGTGATTGTTAAGGTATGATTTTATGTGCTCAGTCACTGATGAAATGTCATAAGTTAATATTGGGGGCGCATTCGATATCTGGTACTTTCTATGTAAGGAGTCCTGCATCTTGACTCGATACCCACTACCCAGTTATCCATTGATCTTGTATTGGTGAGCTTCCATTTTCCAGCAGTACAATTTGACATGTATCCACCTTTTGACTGTACAAACTTGCTTTTGGGAAGATCAAGAGGTTTCATCACGTTGTCTTGACTGACTAGTTGTCATGGTATGTTCAATGCATGGGAGTTGTCGAATGGATCTGATGTATCCAGATGCCCAGGTCTGTATTCTTCTTGCATACAATTATGGAAAGAAATAATGAGATTTGACCTCCTAGGGATCATGAAAGTCCAAGTATCGTAATCTTGTTATTCCATCCAACAGCTCCAACTCATGAAATTCTTGTCTGAGGGTACCGGATGCTTTTCCAGTGATTTTTGACGAGCAATAATCACCTATGATGAGAGTTCCAGCAGCTGTGGTACCACGTGAGAACACAGTGTAGTAAGCTTGGTGAGATTTGTAATTCTTGAGATTGACAGGATTGAAAGGCATTGTTTTCCCTTGACTGGAAAAACCTGTCATAGCATACATAATTGACTAGAACTTCCACCTGTGACCATGATAATGAAATTAAATTTCCTCATCATTGGGCAAATAATACTTTGTGTGCACCATTGACCTCATCATGAGTACAGTGCTCCATCAGTGTGCCTTAGAGGACTGTGTTCTTGGCCAGTTGCTGTACTACAAGCTCTTATTCTGCAGCCTTTTTATGCAGCTACATACTCTGCCTTAGTTCCTGGGCTCTCATGGCCTGTAACTCTACTACATGTTCCTTGATTTCCTGGAGCTTGTGTATAGGTAAATTCTCACCTTTAGGGTCAATGCAACAGTCTGCATTCACATAGTGATGTGAAATTAGGTTATTTGGATTAGTTTAAATAGAGGCAATCACAAATAAACCAGCTTTCACTAAGTTCTGGGGCTAAATTACACTTCACAAAGTACTTTTATGAAATATATAGGTGGGTAATAGAGTTTATTGAGTTTTCAGTCAATGCAACCTCAGTCACACCAAAAGAAGGTCCAAAAAGCATATCAAACTATTGACCTGAGGTATACTATTGCCTTGGGCCTAAGATATCCACTCCCTGGGGATTCTGAGCATGGGCAATCAGCAACCTGCTGAATGTCACAGAATCCCCCTCTATTTATGTTATTTCTCCTTCCTGTGATGCATGACATTTTCCAGTTATTCTGGACCATTTTCTGGCTATTGGGCCTCCATTTCCCAGTCCCAAGAGATTTGGTATAAATTTTCCTGGCCAAGAGAGGGTCCTCCAATGTTTTTGGTGCTCCAGTTGTGTAAATTATTATTATGTCCTTCAGTTCTTCACCAAATGCCTCTGGACTTTTTTCATTGAGTGCACATTGATTAGACTCTTCCAACAATACCAAATGCAATAGGGTTTGGTCATTTTCACATCAAGATATAAGCATTTTACTGAAGCCTGCTCAATATTCCTCACTAACTAAATTTAGCTTTTTCCATCAAATCACTGATTTCTTTATCAGTTTGCCACAGAATGCCTTTGGACAGCTTTTATTGTGTGTTGATTGATTAGGCAATTAAAATGGTATCCAATATGTAGGGGCTCACATATATTCCCACTAAGATATGCCCATTTTATTATCAAGGTATGATGCTTTCCTTAAAATAAGTCACCTGATCTCCAGAAACCTGAGCATAGTCACATAATCATTGTCACATGATTATAGTCATATGATTGATTTGGGTGTGCATTAAATCAAAATACTGATAAGCTAATTTCTCAATATCTAGGCCACTAATAAGGCTGATTTAACATAATATAGAGAGGGCTTTTCAAGGGGGTTCTGGCTATGTCATTCAGATGAGCAAATAGGCTCTTTAATATCTGGGTCCATTAGTTGTATAACCAATGTCTTATATGTCATGACTCTGCTACACTCTCTTATGTGTGACTATATCAACCCCCACTTTTCTCCATTTCCAATACCTGACCATCACTGATTTGATTACTGAAATCACTGAGTCTCTCTGTAGCCACTACTCTTTAATGACCAGGGTGCATATTTATATTCTGCATGAAGATGTCAATCATTAAACTTGAACAATAGTTGGGGGGAAGAAAAAAATGCACTTTTCCACTTCTGCCAAAGGCTTAATCTCTCACACTTGCTGAATCTCATGCTTGGGACTCTGGAACACAGCACTTCATCTACATCTGGAAAGATTGACTGTTATAGATTAATATCATGCTTTGCTTTCTGTGATGAACAATTCAGACATAAACTTGAAGTAAGCATATGAACTCTTTCACAATAAAAGAAAAATTGTTAAATGAATAATTGGAAGTGGCATCAGGTTTATATTCAAGCATAGTCAATGAATCAAGGACTTTGTACATCTGCCTCTGAGTAGCTGCTATATAGGGCACAAAAGAATTTATAATTATAAATGTATTGGAGTGACTTGACTGCCATCAATTAGCCTTGGAGAAATACAGATGAAATCAGTTCTTGCACAGGTGGCATTTCTTGAACTCACAGTTTAGGGCCAGAAACACTACAAGAGTCATTGCCAGCCCAGGATTAATATAACCCAAGGTATACAACAGCAAGTCACAGTCTTTGGCAGACCAATTCAATGCAGAACCATCCAGCTGCAAGGTATACCCTCTTGCTCCTTGAGAACAGGATGAGATAAATGTGTTTCTGCAGAAAAACCTTGACTCTGGCCAGATACATCCTTCAAAGTCATCTATAGCCTCTTCCATCTTTTTTATTAAAAAGAAAGATGGGTTTCTTTGTCTGATTCAAGATTATTGTATTTTAAATGCAATGATAGTAAAGAACCACTACCCCTTACCACTTATTTCTAAGCTTTTACTATGTTAGATGTCTCAATATATGCATTAAAAAAGGTGATGAGTGAAAGGCAGCATTCAGAACTAATTGTGGACTCTTTGAATCTGTCAGATTCTGCTGACCTGGGAGCTCACTTTATTGAGCAGAAACTTACTAGTTGAGTCTCACTGAAAAAGGAGACTTACATGGAGAGTAGGAGTCATCACTGAAAACTGGCACTAGGGGGTTGATAAAGAGATGGAAAGGGAAAGGAACTATGGAGAAGAAACAGATAATATAAAGAAACAGAAATAGAGTCAGGAAGTTGAAGGAAAAAGTAGTGTAAAGGGAATCAAAGATAGATAGTAAAGAAATAGAGTTGAGATGGAGAATACAGAGTTGAGATGGAGATTGTAAGTAGGTACAAAGGAAGTAGAACTAAACTGGAGGAGAAAGAGAAGGGAAAAAATAGAGAGGAATGGACTGATAGTAAAGTGGAAGAAAGAGGAGAAAGTAGGTGATAGAATGGAGCTAGAGGAGGGAAATCAGAAAGATTTGTGAAATTGGAGCAGAGTCAAGTCAAGAGGAAGAGTTAAAGTGGAAAGGAAACTTGAGGAGTTAGAAACAGAGATGAAGAGAGATAAATGAGACAAGGCAGAGACAAAAAAGAGCTGCAGAAGAGAAAAGAGATTGATTTGGAGATAGAGGTGTAGGAGAAATAGAGTGGATAAAGAGGGGTAGAGACAAGGGAAACTGAGGAACAGGAGAGTCTGGTGAAGTATAGCAATATCAAAACTAGCATACTAATTACTGGGCTCCTTCCTAAGTACTTGCAGAATGTCCTAGCCTTTGGGAGTGATCATGTGCTAGAGGAGATTGAGCATCAGCAAGATTGGTGGCAAAATAATTGTGTGGAAGTTGGGACTTATGGAATATCATGCAGTGCAGTATTCATGCAGTATTAGAAGTGATTGGGCTCTATTGAGGGAGTTTGGGCATAGTCTAGTCATTGAGAAGTGGTAGTTTCAGGGAACTCAGTGATCTGGGGGGGGACTCAGTGATTTCAGTGATCAGATTAGTGATAGTTGGATATTGGAGATGGAGAGAGATAGAGATTGGTGTAGTCATATTTAAGAGAATGTGGTGGAGTTGTGATAGGCCTATATCTGAGCTTCTAAAGTGAGCAAGCAATTCCAGGCATTGTCCTGCAGATCAGATGCCTCAGAGAGATCAGCTAGAAGTGCTGGCTGAGTCATAGAAGCTGGAAGAAAGCTATTTGGTGGGGAAGAAATTTCTAGGAACATTAATGAATTGAGCAAGCTAGAAAGGGCTTTTAGACCAATGCTTAGACTTGTTTTGCTATAAGGGTGACCTTTGAAGGCTGTAGCTCAATCACACAGCTGACAAAGGGAGATCCAAAATTGTATTAATAAAGGTATTATAGGTACACATAATAAGTGCTAACCTGGTAAAGAGAGATTCAAAAAGAACAAGTCTAAGGAGCTATTTTGCCTGCAGTATGACTGATGTTATAGTCTTACAAGTTACATGGTCACCAGGTCATGGGGCCATGTGAGTTGGATCACTTTCTCAAAGTTTGGCAAAGGCTCCAAACCAATAAGGAAGTTTGTTCCCACAGTCCAGCCAGTCAGGAGTTTGATGAAGGCAGTAGAAAGCAAATGAATTAGAGTGAAAAGGCTTGGAAATTGGAAGGAAACATGGAGTAAGGGACCTCCAAAAGGGTGGTTCCCTGACAACTATTATATTTTATAAAAGTACTTTGTAGAGTATAATTCAGCCCCAGAACTTAGTGAAAGCTGGTTCATTTGTGATTGCCTCTATTCAGACTAATTCAAATAACCTAATTTTGCATCAATGAGGTAGCAGCACAATCACAAACTTGAGAGGTAAAAGCACTTCAAGCAAGCAACAATAGGCAAGTAGGCTTAATGAAAGAGATTATCCTGCAATTGTGGGACCAGTGAAAGGAGGAATTTGCTGATATTGTGAATGAGACAAAGGGGGAACTACCTCTATGAAAAGAGGTGAATTATAAAATAAACCTGATTGATAATGAGAGGGTATACAAATACCATCTGCTGCAATGCCTACAAGCATTGCAAGAGCAATTGTACAAGAAGATCAATTGGTACATCAATATGCATTAGTAGAAATCAAGACCAGCAATGCAAGTGGCACCCTTTCTGTGCATCCCAAAAAAAGATGGTACACTATAGTAATGAGTTCACTATCAATATAGAATAAGATAGTAAAAAGAAGTCAATTACATCTAATCTTGATGTGTGCTTAGTCAACCATGTATTGTAATAACTCAAGCAACTAGAAGCCTCTACAAGCCTGAAGCTAGTGCAAAGAAAGGAAATTGAAGAGTAATGATTGGTGCTGAGCTAATCCAAACACAGAGAACAAAGAAACAAGAAGCAAAACATTATGATAGGCACAGGGCCTTTAGTGCCACCTTTTCAGACCATTATCTGTGGCACATAACCTACCAAAGGCAAGCAACTTCTAGCACCACAAAACAATGGCTGACTTGGAAAGGAAGAACCTTGTTTCCACAAACTGAACTAAAAAAGATGGAAAGTGATATTAGCAGGTCAGTAATATACTTTGTCATATGCAGCAGCTTAAAGCAAAAGCAATTAATGGAATGGTGAGAGATATATAGGTTGAAGAAAGAAGAAGAATGATTGGGAGGAGTTAGAAAGGCACAAAAATATATTTTTGGAAGAGTGCTAAATAGGCAGAAAGTGGTTTCATTGGTCTTAGGACTTAGTTACTGTAAATTTTGAAAATAATGGACTAGCAAGTTGAATGGTTGTCAGGTATAGTAATGGAGCACTAACATATGGTAGTGATTACAAGTAAATTTGTAGTATAATAACACAGTATATAAGTAGCTAGTGGTAGGATAGAAAAACAATGAAGAATTTACTTATAGACTTTAAAGCTCAATGTAGTGCTAAGACAATCCAAGGTCATTGCATACTGTGCTCTGCAACAATCTACTTAGTGCTTCCTCATTTTGCTTGATTTCCATTCTTTACAATGCTCTCTACCCTCAGCTCATAGTTGTGGCTGATAATTACATTTTATGCTTTTATTCTTAATTATGCTTATAAAAACTAAGTATAGATCTCATCACCTTGCACCTTCTGTCCATTAACTTTGCCAACAAGCTGTTAGACTCTCTACTGACCTAGCAACTTACTCAAGCAGCACCATAATCTAGCACAATGACTTATCTGAGCAGCACTAAATACCTGACCTCCCACTACTTTGGATATAACATTCAACATGCACATGCTATTTAACATTACCAAGACATGACCAGGCATCCACATATGCTGAGCCCACTCTTTGCCTCTACTGCCAACAACTGTACCATCAGCACTATTAGCCACTATCACCAACATCACCACATTAAATTAAGAAGGCCTATTGAAAATCTGTCCAGACTTCCCTCAAGTTGTAGCACCCAACTACTTTTTTATATTAGTTATAGTAGCTCTAAAGTGCTTTGCTAGAGTTCCATTACACCTAGCATTTTGTAGTGACTGCATAGTTATTTAAGAGTTTTGCTAAGTCCCTTTCTATATCTATTTCTTGTCAACAACTACTTCACACATATATACACATATATTAATAGGTGCATTATCTTATCAGCAAATAGCTTTAAATGCCAGACAGCACAATGATAATACAATTAAGGATGTTACTCCTTTATTAGACCAAGAGGTCATATGTAAAGATGTTATAAAAGCAAAATACAGGTCAAAAGTAGACTTCATGAATGTATATGAGCAAGTCTATATATAGTTAAGAGATATATACTAGAAACATTGTTTTCATCCCTGATGAGGACATTTGTGAGAAATATTATGCAGATTGAGGATTGCAATGCTCCAGCCACCTTCCAGAAGTTAATGACCTCTATATTCTGAAACATTATTAGAAAGTTTATGCATATCTACTTAAACAATATTTTTATATTTTTGAACTCTATAGAGGAGCACAAGGCTCATTTGAGGGTTGTATTTGAATGATTAAGGAAGCAGCAGCTCTGCTTCAAATGGACAAAATTCAAACTATACACAGACAAGGTAGACTGCCTTGGACATGTTATCAATAATGAGGGTATTCACCTGGATATAGAAAACATTGACAGTCAGAGTGGCAAGTGCTATAAAATTATAACAATATCTAGTGGTTCATAGGGCTGGTAAACTATATTAGCAATTTCTTGCCAGATATATCAGCCTACACTGGGCTGCTGATAGCTATAACTCAGAATGCACCATTCTACTCTAAACCACCACACCAGTGGTGCTTCAAGATGATCAAGTAGATCTGTACAAAGACACTAGTAATTTGACTAATAGATCCTTCAACCAAGGAGCTAATATGGCTAGTGTGTAATGCCTCAAAGACAGGAATAGAGGTGATGTTTAGTCAAAAACCAACTTGGCAGACCTGCCAGCTGGCAGAGTTTATGTCAAAAAAGTTCACTACTGCCCAGCAGAACTATGTGGTGCATAAATTAAAAACTCTGACCATACTGGACCCTTATCAAAAGTGATCCACTTTCTCAGGGTCTGGCAAAGGCTCCAAACCAATAAGGAAGTTTGTTCCCACAGTCCAGCCAGTGAGGAGTTTGATGAAGGCAGTAAAAAGCAAATGAATTAGAGTGAAAAGGCTTGGAAATTGGAAGAAAACATGGGATAAGGGACCTCCAAAAGGGTGGTTCCCTGACAGCCTGTGCCAGATGTGGTCAAAGAGTCAGAGTACTCAGATGTGGTCCCTCCTGCACATGATGACTACATCAAACAAGAGATGTATAATAATGAGTATTATACTTGTGAAAGTAATACTAAATCACATAATCTCAAAATGCAAATGCCCAGGACAAGAAATAATATGGGGACTGGTGAATGAACTATAGTCAACAAAAACTGAAAGGGGCCTCCCTCACCAAAACATATGACAAGTTATAGGTAGCCTTCTGATAGAACAAACTAACAAAGCAGGAAAGTATTCAAAAGAGACCATGAGACTCCTTAAGATAGTGGTAATAGAATCTGCCTACCTAATATGGACACTACAATGTGAAAGGGTAATTCAAAACATCAGGACACAGCACAACGAGCAAGGAAATCAAGAATAGATGGCATAAGAAAATACAAGACAGAGCAGAGCTAGATCTCAAACTAACAAACAAAAAACGGGGCACAAATTCGATCCGCCTGACACCGGTAAGAGAAACGTGGTCCAACACTGAGTTTGGTAAGATAATCCTAAGATATGAGCCTGAAAACAAGGCACGTAGTGGGGTTTTAGTGGGAAATTATATAACGATGCGTGAGTTTGTCGTTCAATTTCCTCTCAGTGGATCTTCAAGCAACAGCCAGCGGCGTACAAAATGAAAATGGATATGGGCGTGGGCATGAGTCTTACATGCCGTACGCACTGCCCTTACCGAGTCCAATTCACGTCCGAGATGGGGAAGGGTAATGTGACCGGGAGATTGCTGGCAGACCGTGAATCTCACTCTTGCAGGACAGAGGATGTCAAATACAGGTGCGTCTGCTGAGACGGAGACTTAGGAGCACGTGCAAGGACAGCAATTCTGGGGAGAAGGCAAACATCGACACCGAGGACTCCTGGAAAAGCGAAAAACCAAGCACAGCGATGCATCTATCTTCGTATCCGGAGTAGAGGGACTGTTTGATTTTTGATTGTAATCAGCGGTGCTCTCTTCCGAAAAGCAGACCAGACTATGACATGGATCGATTTTAAGGTCATAAGATGCCTTGTACGTACAAATTGACC
>QLON01000004.1:0-11182 GCA_003313675.1 Termitomyces heimii | reverse complement strand
CGAGGTAAAAAGATCTCTAATCTTTCCTGAGATCCTATTGAGCTGAACATCTTACAGGCCATGGAGGCCGGTCTTCGTGAAGTCTGTCGCAGTGTGCGCATTGGGAAAATATTGATTCAGAGGGTGCGCTCATCCTCAACGCCCAATGTCATACTTACCTGCATCCCAGGACGAGGAAACGGCCTTGCCGAAGCTATTTTATTCGAAGGCGAGCTTCCCGATGATCGCTGATGTTCTCGTCGACCTGGTATTAACAACTTGCCAAGTTCCCCGCAGATATCGCGTCACGCTATGTTCTCCTTCTCGATCCTATGCTCGGTATGACACTCTATCGCCAATAGCAGTATGACTCAAACCACCCTCAGCCACGGGAGGTTCGGCCTTAAAGGCTGTGGAAGTACTCATGGAGAATGGTGTTCCAGAAGAAAGAATCATCTTTATCAATTTGGTCAGCGCCTCTCTGGGACCCTTAATGACGACCACACATTATATTTTTAGATTGCATCTCCGGAAGGCCTAACAAACTTTTGCGCAAGATATCCTCAAGTTAAAGTGGTAAGATAAATTCGCAATATAATCTGCCCCTATCTGCACCTCCGGCTTATTGCGTTCGGTAGATTACTGGTTGGATTGACAAAGGTTTAAATGATAAAGCATACATTGTACCCGGGCTTGGAGATTTTGGTGAACGAAGGTGTCTTTTTTTTTCATACTATCCATGCCTTGGTTTACGACCAAAACACAGGTACTGCACATGAGTTTTGTAGTCGAAGTATTTGTTATGTACAACATTCGAATTCTATTCATGAACCGGATGCTAGTGTTGTCCAGCCACAACAAACCTCCGTTGATCAAGAGCTTGTCCAAGTTTTCACTAAAACTAACGCACGTTCACGTAGACCAGCTTCGTCGCCAAATGGAATATCGTTTAGTATCGATAAACTCATCAGGCTTTCTCGGAGTCTTTGTGCCTGAGGCATGATTCCAGTTTCAGCTAGTCACACTTTCAGACGACACAATTTACCTCAATACTTTTTCTGTCCACACGACGCATGAGAATCAATATCCTCTCCAACATATCCTTCAGGTCTTGCAAGTCCTGGTCATATAGTCAATGATTTGTAAGGATTCATATTTTGTAGAAATAACTTACCGCTTTATTCAGGTCGATTTTGCCTTTGACCAGTCGATTGACCTTGAAATTCCAGATCGCGATGAGATCGTTACCAATGATATCTTGGCTATCAGTGGTGTTGTTCTGCCGGGGGTTATTACTTGAGATGCTCTCTTTTGGTTCGGCTAATTTCCGCTCAAAACCCAAAACAGGGCTTCTGGGATCCATTGTGGCAATAGCGGACTCACGACGTTCAATGCTGGTTCCTCGAGACGTATTTTTCCGGCTCTGAACAGACTTGTTAGTCCTTTCGTGATCACTTGGTTGAATCTGTTATTCACGCACAATCCGGGGTTTACGGTCCAAGTTTCCATCCTGATGTCTAGTCCCGAAAATTTCCTCCAAAGATTTCCTGAGTCGTTGTGTACTACCAGTGGTTGATGTTGCATAGGAAGATATCTCATGTCTGCCTCCAACGTTTGCATACGCAGGCTTCTTGTTGGCTTTGAACAGGTGTCGCAAATTATGCCGTATGATGTTGGATTCCATGCTTGATTTTTCTGAAAACAATACAGAGCTCACGTTGGGCCCAGCAAGCTCGTATTCGTGCAATCTGTTTCTCTGTCTATACGGTTGACCTCGAAGTCGGGTATCGGTGTTTACTTGTATGCTGGTGGTAGTTTCCGACGACGCGTTTATATCAGGATCAGCATAATCAAAAACGAGGACTTCATGCGCTTGAATTGATATAATCTCCCGTTGCTTTATATCAACCTGTGGTGTGATGTTTTGCTTCAATGCAAAATCTAACGCGCCAGAAAGGATACGACTAGATTCATTGGCCGGTGGAGATGAATCGGCAATGGTATGATGGTTCGGAGAGAATATTGGCATTGACGCAAGAGCTTGAACTGGTCTCGAACATTTTTCATAATTATTTTGATGCTCGATTACTGTCGTTGGTGTCGAGGAGCCATTGAATACACCATTATGAGAAAATGAAGAATCAGAAATACTTGAAGCGGCGTCTGCTGCTTGTCCACAAATAGCCTTGAAGTTGTCGGAATTCGGAAGTGAAGGTTGCTCCTCAAGCAACTCATCAATTTCTATGTCAGAGTCACTCTCCTCAACCTCCTGAATGGTTTCCCGAGCTGCAATGTTATCTATGATGAATCTTTCATGAACTGAGAAAAGTAAATTGTTCAGAAACGCTCAAAACAGAAAGGAAAGCAATAAATATCGTCTTACCATTTGACAAATGGCTGTCTGAAAAGGACAAGCAAATCAATCGACTATCAGATAAGCTTCTTTGATGAAAAACCCACGATGTTCCTTTTCTGTAGAGGTCATGGATGGCTGATTCACAATAAAGTCAATCATGCAAGGACAGCGTGGTGGCTTCAGTATAAGTCAAAGTGTGGCCTGGAGTGAAAGACTGTCAGATCACTAGTAGCAGGAACTCAGCTTGCTGCTAATGCTGAGAAATTAAGAAGATTTAAGTGTGTTTTCAATCATGTAAACATAGAGGAATTGAAGGAGGGTATGGAAGCTATGCTGCACCTATAGATCCAATGTACTCACAATTTGGTCTGCAGTTTGGTCTGCAGGTAAACAGTGATGGATGTTTAAGGCAAAGCAACAAATAATGAGCATGAAGACAGAGATGTTGTTTTGATATATTTAAAGTTGTTGGCCAACATTTGTCATTGTTTATACATATCATATCTTTTGTCATATTCAACCCAAAACCAGATCTAATTACTACTAAAGGTAGCTTGCAACTATTTAAACAATGGAGTCTTGAGTTCAAACTTTTCTATTTCTTCCTGTTTTCATCACATTGTCACTTCAAGAAACAAGAGAAGAGAACAAATAGAGGCAAACTTTATTTTGTGCAAAACTTCTGAGTGCTATGAAAATGATGAGTTCAGTTTAAGCAGTTGTTATCAAAAGACAAGAAAGATTCAATTTTTTAAACATTAAAGCTCTGAATCTATTTTGTTTTTATAATCACAAAGAGGCTTGATGGATTGTAAAGTTGTTTCTTATAATGTAACTTTTTCTTACATCACTGCTAGCACCAGAAGGTGTTTTTGTAGGAAAAAGCATAAAAGAAATATGTTATACCATTTTCAATGTGCTAATTTCTCATGGAAAAAGTTTTTGAGCAAAAAAAGGTGCTTCAAAAAAAAAGTACAGTAAAAATAGTATAACATGTTTCTTTGACACTTTTTTGGTGCCAGTAGTGCATGCTTCTCAAAAGTTACAAAAGCATTGCTTCAGTTATTTTTGGATCTCTCTTTTCTAAGTACAAATATTTGTGTAAGGGCAATTTCTGGAGGCTATGGCTCAGTCACACAGCTGGCAGAGTGAAATCCAAATATTAAAGTATATACTAACAATATCTAAATAACTACTCACCTAATAGAGAGAAATCCAAAGAGAACAAGTCTAAGGATTTCCTATGTCAGG
Source organism: Termitomyces heimii (assembly GCA_003313675.1). NCBI lineage: Eukaryota > Fungi > Basidiomycota > Agaricomycetes > Agaricales > Lyophyllaceae > Termitomyces > Termitomyces heimii. The sequence continues at coordinate 7,596 of QLON01000004.1, read as the reverse complement.
ATGGATGCTTTTGGGGCCTCTAAAGCATGAGAAACAACTGTATAGAACTACAAAACCTAATAAAATTAAAGAATTGCCTAAACAAATAGTTGCCCAACTAAGGGAAACTCTGGACTTTGGAAGTCAGAAAGGCAAACTTCGGCTTATATAAGCAATCTGTGTGTAGTGTTGAAGGGGCCACACTTGTCTGAATGATAGCTAAAGAACTAGAGCATTTCAAAAGCTGAAAGTAATACTAATAAATAGTGTAAAGAGAATAAAAGTAGTAAATTAAAAAAATGACAGAAGATATAAGGAAATGAATGAAGGGAGAATGAAGGAACAAGAGTGAAAAAGAGAAGAAATGAGGAGTTTCTTGATAATTTGCTTGTAAAAATCTTATACATTTTGAATAATCCTTTTCCAACTTGAGTTATTGCATTAAGTACTAAGATTATTAAATATGCTAAAATTATGTGGGGTCAGTTCTAAGGCTTTTATAAAGTTCTGAAAAAAAGTGTGTATCTTCTGATTATCAGTGATATGCAAGTAAGCTAAGAGATCACTAAATAAAAGAATAATGGTTTTAGAAATCAGACTGAAATTGAATTTGATGGAAATGACATTAGCTATTGGTGATATGAAAATTGTGATGTGTAATTGATGGCTGCATAATGGTGGTTTGGCCTGGGTGATGCATGTAATGAGCAGTAAAAAAGAGGTGAAGTATGTATAAAATAAAGCTGAGCTGAGCTAAGCTAATCTCAGTTTTGAAAAATGATTTTAAAAGATAGAGAAGTGTATAAATTATGACAAAAAAGTTTCATACCTTCATTGTATAAGCCAGAACCACACAAATTTCTGCCTTTCTTATTATCACTAAGTTTACTAATTAACTCCATTAAAGTCACTTTATTATGCCATCACTAACAAAATTTCTTATTTATTATTATTAGCTCATATTGAGATATAATGATGTGTAGACTATATAGTCACATGTATTTGGTTTATCACTAGTATATTTTTTATTTTACTTTAGTACTTCAGTTTGTCTCAATAACTTTAAGCATAAACAAGGTATGTTATAATATATTTCTTGTTTATATTAATTAATTTATACTTATATAAAACTACCTCCATCTTCAATATCTGCACCAATCATTTATCTAAGTGCCTTAACCCAGTTTCATTCTAACAGCTGGTCAATATATAATTCAAAGACTGCTGGAATAATCATCTAGTACATTTTTGACAGACTTGCTTTTGAAGTTGAAAACTTGGCATATGCAAAGGAGATATTTGACAAATCACTTATAATCTATGAGAACACCAATGTGGGTGTTAGTATATTTTACACATTTATTGCTATACTCAATTTGAAATGGTATAAATCACCCTCTATACTCAGCAACTATATATCAAGCATTTTTGCTGCAAATGCAAAACAACTGCTATAAAAAAACAGATTAATAAAGAGTTTCTTGCATTCATCCTACTTTATTTGCTTTCAAAAGAGAATATTTAAAAATTATTTTGTGCCACTATAAATACTGGCACCAACATTCTGAACTACTTAAATCTGCATACTTTATCAAGCAAAGATAGATGAGTGGCATTAACAAAATCTTGAATAACAAAAAATGGGTATGCTTTCTTTAAACACTAATTCAGAGGCTTTGCAAGTGATGCAGAAGATAATGCAACAGGAGATAGTAATGGAGAGAATAAAGCTATCTAGAGAAAGAAAAATAAAAACATTAAAGAAGGAATTATAGATGCTACAGAATTAAGTATTTGATGAAGTGGAGTTTTGCCAATTAAAACAGGCTTTGAAAGAGTATAAGTCAGTAAGTGCTACTGATCCAACAACAATAACTATGGGTAAAAAGCTGTTAGGTCCTGCTGACCTAAAGGCTTACTCTGTTAAGTAAGAATTTACTAGTTGAATCTCACTAAGAAGGAAGACTCACACAAAAACAAGAAATCAGTGCTGGAAGTTAGTATTAAAGAGTTAAATACAAAGAAGAAGGGAGCTAAAAATAGTAGATAGGAGAAGAACCAAAAATGTAAGGAAAAGATTAAAGAAGAAGATATAGAAATATATAATATAAAAGAAGAAAGGAAGAAGTACAGAGTGACTTGGAGGCTCACTTTATTGAGCAGAAACTTACTAGTTGTTTCTTACTATAAAGAGAGCTTTATATGGAAGTCCAGAGTTAGTATTGAAGTTAAGCACTAAGGAAATTGTAAGGAATAAAAGAGATAATAAAACTACAGAGGAGGTGGAAATTATAGAAAAAAAGGAAAAGGGAACTGAGAAATCAGAGAAGAAGTATGGTAGATAAAATAGAAATAAGTAAATAGAGAAGTAAAGTTAAGATAGGAGTAAGAATTAAATAAAAAAAGGAAAGATAATTGGATTGGAGAAAAAAAAGAAGGACAAAATAGGAAGAAATAAATAAAAAAAATAAAATAAGAAAAAGAGAGAATAATAAAATGAGAGAGTAAGATTAAAGTGAGAAAAGGCTAGAAAAATTGAAAGTCAAAGCTAAATCAAGTTAAAAGAAGAAAAATGAAGGAAAAAGAAAGTTAAGAGAGATAAAGATAAAGATGAATACAATGGACAAAATAAGGCAAAAATAGAAAAGAGCTTGAGGAGAGAGATAAAATAGATTTAAAAAAGAGATAAAATATAGAGAAAACTTGAGAGCAAATTGAAAAACTAGAGAAGTGTGGACAAAGCAATATTAAAACTTATTATATTAATTATGGAGTTATTTCTTAAGTACTTGTAGAATGTCTCAAACTTTAGGAGTAATTGTATGCCAAAGAAAATCAGGCTTTAGTGTGATTAGGCAGCAAGATAATTGCACAGAAGTTGGAAGTTGTAGAATAGTTATGCAAAGCAGTATTTATATAGTGTTAGAAGTAATCTGGCCTTATTGAAGATGCTAAGTGTTATTTAATTTTAAAAAATAATAACTTTTTGAAAGCCTAGTAATTGAATCATTGATAGTCAGGTATTAAAAAAAAAGAGGGTGTGAAAGTTAGTGTAATTATGCCCAAAAGAGTGTAGTGGACTTATAACATCACTTTTTCTTTATGTCAAGACTTTAAAAATGCTATAGGAGTTCTGCATGCATTTTTGAAGTAGACAAATCTTACATTTATTTGTTTGCCAGAGTTTGCTGAGCAACTTTGAAATTTTTTCCTAGTTTTCTCTACACACAGCCTATGTTAGTTTTTCTTACTTCATTTCTTATAACATGCAGTTAAACATAGATCATGTCTCTTATAAGAGTATCTTAGAGTTGTTAAAGATGATACATGAGTTTCTTACATTTCAGCTCTCCTGTCTTAGCCCCAGCTCCTTTTGACTCAGGTAAGCAAGTTAACAAATTGCCAATCTCTATTTCTGGGATATTTGCTACAATCTTTCTCTCTTTGCCCATTATTAGTTCTTTTTTTTCTATTTTCTTTAGTACTCAGTCATTTTTCAGAGTGTTACTCTGTCAGGTTCCGCTGAGTCAGGGGCTTTCTGGGAAAGCAATGCTCTTACAAGGTGGACTTGATCTACAAATACTTGGGTGTCTGGAGCTCCAGGGCTAAGGCTCTGGGATTTAAGACATGGGTGGAGGGGTGGTTCCAGGGAATGAAACTTGACCTGGGGCTTCGGGTGTTTTGGAGAAGCTGAGAGTTGGTGGGGGTCAAGTTGGAATTGGAGGTTCTAAGACGAGACTTGGTTAGCAAATTACAAGTTGCGAAGTGCATACCAAACTTAAAGCACGCAATTATTCTAGCATACTAGTCAGTGCATACCAGTCAAGCAAAAGAGCACACAACAATTCAGGTAATATCAAGACTAACGAATACAGTGGTGAACTATACTATAAGTACTATGGAGTCGGATTTTGGGGTTCTGGAGTGTCTGGGATAGTTTCCAGGAGGCATTGAGTAATGGGCTGGAACTATATACTTGAATCGCGCGTGTGGAGTGCACGATCAATTGGCATGGGGGGTTTGTGATGCGTGATGGCCAGAAGCAGGTAGCGTGATTTGGCAGTTGATGGTGGTCGATCCTGGGGTCTGTGATGCAGGATTCCTGGGGGTTAGCTAATGGTTGTGATGTGAGTTAATAGCAGCATTGGTAGTTGTGGGAGTAGAGTGTGTTGTGGGGTTAACAAAAGAGAGTCCCAGGTGGGGTTCCAGGGTTGTCCCGGGGAACTCCAGAAGGGGTTGTAATATACCTCCTTTTTATTTTCCTGCTTCTATATTTTATCTTATCCATCTTCTTTTTTTTTGCAAGATAGAGGCTATGCTACTCACTTTTTTTCTTTATTTAGCTTTTTTTATAAGTGATGTATAGTCTGTGCTCCAATAAGTGCTAATTCTTTTAATTCCTAGCTTACTTGCCTTGTATAGTGCAATTTTTGCCATTTGCAGTAGCAAACCTGTGTATTGGCCTCATTGCATTTTTATTCATAGCAAAGCATGACTATCTATGAATATTGTTAAATCAAGCACTTAAAGTATTTATTTCAACTTTACTAGTAGGCTTTTCAGATTGCAAAGTTATGGAGCTAGCTAGAAGAAGTGTTGTTTAAGTTACTGGCAGTGAAATTATTAAAGAGGGTCTGAGCTAAGCAAGATTCTATCTATTTCCCAGCTTTAAAAAAAAATTGGACCTATTGAATAGCAAAATTAAAATTTGAGGAGTTAGAAATTTTAGTCATAAATATCTTATTAAAAGAGGTAAACAAGTTAGAAGGATTGGGTGAGAAAAAAGAGAAGTTTGAAGTGGCCCACTATGTAGAAGTTTATAGGAGCAAAAGGAGGATGGTGAAGTCATTTCCACCTTTTGCTAAATAAGCATATAGTAAGGCAACTTAAAATTATATTATTCAACCATTATTTTAAAAATTTATATAATGTAAGAAAAATCTTCAAGACTAGAAAATGAGTATTGAAAAAAATAAATACAAGTATAAATATTAAAGTTGCTAATGCTGCAGCAATTATACTACTAAAAGCTATAATACAAGCTTCATTTAGTAATGGATACATCAAGAAGAAGGACTTGGACATAGTAATTAGTATAGCAATATTAAATGCCATGTTAAAAATTAAGACAATGATATTCATAAATTTAGTGACATTATAAATAAGTATTTACTACTTTTGTAAAAAGGCAGAATATACTATAATAAGAGAATACTGCAATATACTAAAACAATATATTTGCCAAAGCAAGATATAACAGAATAATGATGAACAAATCATACTTAATATTGGAGCTAACATTTTAAATTATTAAGATTTGCATATTTATCAAGTAAAAATAAACAAGTGGCATTAATAAAACTCTAAATAGCAAACTATGAATATACTTCTTTTAAATGCTAATCTGAATACTTTGCAAGCAATGTAGAAAATTATATAGTAAGAAATAACATTTAATAAAATAGAGTTATTAAGAAAGAAAAAGATAGAAATATTGTAAAAAAAGCTATAAATATTGAAGAATTAAGTATTTGATAAAGTAGAAATTTAACAATCAAGGCATGCTCTAAAAGAATATAAATTGGTAAGCACTGTGAATTCAATAATAATAATAACAAGTGAAAAATGCATAATATCATTGCTAGTAACTATAACACCTTTAGAGACTATTACAAATCTTATGATTACTATATAAAAAAATGCAAAACTAACTCAATCACTTCTATATCTATTTTTGGAAATTCCTGCTTATTATATATCACCTATTAATCAGAATTTGAAACTTCTGAAAAAGAAATTAGAAGGAGCTTTTTAACATATAGCATTAATATATAATACAGAAAAATCAAATGTGATATTTGATTAAATTATGAAAGCTTCAGTAATGCTATTTATAAGCAAATTATACAGCATTACACTAAAATAAGAATGGCAGTCACTCTTTGATAAATAACATATTTAGTAATTATTGAAGAATATAACAATGATTTATTAGAAGCAAATTTGTTAAGTGGAATAGTGAAGAAAGAAGAAGAATAGAAGGTAGTTGAGAAAGCAAAAGATATTATGAAGGCTACTTGAATTGATCTAATAAAAACTTACATTCAATTATTTGCTCTTAATAAGAATCTGGTGATATTAATAGTAGTGCAAGACTTGCAAGCAATATAAACAATTATAATAATAGCAAATGAAAAGAGTAATTGTAAATAATAGATTACAAATTATTTCTATAGCTGTAAAAATTGCTAACAAATTAAAAAATATCTACAACTCCAGCATTTAATATGCAAAGCACTAATGAATTAGTCAATTGATTATTTGAGCTTGTTAAAAATATGCTTTGTACTATTGGCAATATTACTTTTTACTATTATAACCTTACTATACTCTTCTAAGTATAGCTACATCAATCCCTGCTTTTTTTTCTTTCAATACTCAATATTACTGATTTAATCACTGAGATTACTAAACTTTTCTGCATAGGCTGCTTTCTTCTTATATAATTAAATAACCACCAACTTTTCTATAATAGAGCCAAATTACCTCTGACACCTTATATATATTACTCTGCATAATTACTTCACAAGTTTTAACCTCTTATATAATTATTTTGCTACTTAATCTTACTAATGCTCAATCTCCTCCAACATATAATCACTTTTAAAGCCTGAAACACTCTATAAGTACTTAGGAAAGGCCTTTATAGTCAGTATAATAGTCTTGATATTGCTTTAGCCTGCTATAATTTTTTTTAGCTTTTTAATCTCTTTAATTTCTTCAGTTTTTTCTTTGTCTCCTTATTTCTTTTCTTTTTTTCTTAGCTATCTCTTTGTCTATATCTCTGAATCTATCTTTTTTTTTTCATTTTTCACTCTTTCTATTTCTACATTATTTTATCTCACTTTTAACCTCTGTTTCTAATTTATCAAGTCTCCCACACTCTATCTTTATTCCTTTCAATTTAGCTCAGCTCCAACTCTTCAAATCTTTTTTTAGTTTTTTTCTTCTCTCTTTGTTTTGCCTTTGTACTACTTCTTTGGCTTTTTACACTATTAACTACTCTATTTTCTTTACTTTTTCTTTCTCTTTTTTTTCTAATTCAGTCTTACCTTTATATTTTTTTGACTCATTTTATCCTGCTTAATAAAGTGAGCTTTTAAGTTAGCAGAACTTGATACTTACTTCTAAATTCACATTTTATATTTGTTAGTATATAACTTTCTACTTAATATTTTAGCAAAATTAGTAGTTAAAACAATGTCAAAAGAAGAAATAATGCTAATAATTAGCAATGTTAATATAGGAGTTTAATGCATTATATTCACATTTTCTAGGTAGAATGTCATAACTGTAAGGGCGACCTCTGGAGGCTATGGCTCAGTCATACAGCTGGCAGAGGGAAATCCAAAGTGTATTAGAATATGTACTGACAATGCTATAATAACTACTCATCTGGCAGAGGGAAATCCAAAGAGAACAAGTCTGAGGATTCCCTATGCCAGGTTGGACACTTCTGGGGCTTCTGAAGCGTGGGAAACAACTGTACAGTATAACAAAACCTTAAAAAGGCATGGGAAGCAACTGTACAGTACAACAAAACCTTAAAAACTCAAA
>QLON01000003.1:0-40696 GCA_003313675.1 Termitomyces heimii | reverse complement strand
AGATATTTGACAAATCACTTACAATCTATGAGAATACCAATGTGGGTGTTAGTATATTTTACACATTTATTGCTATACTCAATTTGAAATGGTATAAATCACCCTCTATACTCAGCAACTATATATCAAGCATTTTTGCTGCAAATGCAAAACAATTGCTATAAAAAAACAGATTAATAAAGAGTTTCTTGCATTCATCCTACTTTATTTGCTTTCAAAAGAGAATATTTAAAAATTATTTTGTGCCACTATAAATACTGGCACCAACATTCTGAACTACTTAAATCTGCATACTTTATCAAGTAAAGATAGATGAGTGGCATTAACAAAATCTTGAATAACAAAAAATGGGTATGCTTTCTTTAAACACTAATCCAGAGGCTTTGCAAGTGATGCAGAAGATAATGCAACAGGAGATAATAATGGAGAGAATGAAGCTATCTAGAGAAAGAAGAATAAAAACATTAAAGAAGGAATTACAGATGCTACAGAATTAAGTATTTGATGAAGTGGAGTTTTGCCAATTAAAACAGGCTTTGAAAGAGTATAAGTCAGTAAGTGCTACTAATCCAACAACAATAACTATGGGTAAAAAGCTGTTAGGTCCTGCTGACCTAAAGGCTTACTCTGTTAAGTAAGAATTTACTAGTTGAGTCTTACTAAGAAGGAAGACTCACACAAAAACAAGAAATCAGTGCTGGAAGTTAGTATTAAAGAGTTAAATACAAAGAAGAAGGGAGCTAAAAATAGTAAATAGGAGGAGAACCAAAAATGTAAGGAGAAGATTAAAGAAAAAGAGACAGAAATATATAATATAAAAGAAGAAAGAAAGAAGTACAGAGTGACTTGGAGGCTCACTTTATTGAGCAGAAACCTACTAGTTATTTCTTACTATAAAGAGAAATTTATATGGAGGTCCAGAGTTAGTGTTAAAGTTAGGCACCAAGGAAATTATAAAGAATAAAAGAGATAATAAAACTACAGAGGAGGTGGAAATTATAGAAAAAGAGGAAAAGGGAACTGAGAAATCAGAGAAGAAGTATGGTAGATAAAATAGAAATAAGTAGATAGAGAAGTAAAGTTAAGATAGGAGTAAGAATTAAGTAAAAAAAGGAAAGATAATTGGATTGGAGAAAAAAAAGAAGAAGGACAAAATAGGAAGAAATGGATAAAAAAAATAAAATAAGAAAAAGAGAGAATAATAAAATGAGAGAGTAAGATTAAAGTGAGAAAAGGCTAGAAAAATTGAAAGCCAAAGCTAAATCAAGTTAAAAGAAGAAAAATAAAGGAAAAAAAGAGTTAAGAGAGATAAAGATAAAGATAAATGCAATGGACAAAATAAGGCAAAAATAGAAAAGAGCTTGAGGAGAGAGATAAAATAGATTTAGAAAAGAGATAAAATATAGAGAAAACTTGAGAGCAAATAGAAAAACTAGAGAAGTGTGGACAAAGCAATATTAAAACTTATTATATTAATTATGGAGCTATTTCTTAAGTCCTTGTAGAATGTCTCAAACTTTAGGAGTAATTGTATGTCAAAAAAAATCAGGCCTTAGTGTGATTAGGCAGCAAGACAATTGCACAGAAGTTGGAAGTTGTGGAATAGTTATGCAAAGCAGTATTTATATAGTATTAGAAGTAATCTGGCCTTGTTGAAGATGCTAAGTGTTATTTAATTTCAAAAAGTAGTGACTTTTGGAAAGCCTAGTAATTGAATCATTGATGGTCAGATATTAAAAAAAAAGAGGGTGTGAGAGTTAGTGTAATTATGCCCAGAAGAGTGTAGTGGACTTATAACATCACTTCTTCTTCATGTTAAGACTTTAAAAATGCTATAGGAGTTCTGCATGCATTTTTGAAGTAGATAAATCTTACATTTATTTGTTTGCCAGAGTTTGCTGAGCAACTCTGAAATTTTTTCCTAGTTTCCTCTGCATACAGCCTATGTTAGTTTTTCTTACTCCATTTCTTATAACATGCAGTTGAACATAGATCATGTTTCTTATAAAAGTATTTTAGAGTTGTTAAAAATGATACATGAGTTTCTTACATTTCAGCTCCCCTGTCTTAGCCCCAGCTCCTTTTAACTCAGGTAAGCAAGTTAACAAATTGCCAATCTCTATTTCTGAGACACTTGCTATAATATTCCTCTCTTTGCCCATTATTAGTTCTTTTTTTTCTATTTTCTTTAGTACTCAGCCATTTTTCAGAGTGTTACCCCCTTTTTATTTTCCTGCTTCTATATTTTATCTTATCCATCTTCTTTTTTTGCAAGATAGAGGCTATGTTACTCACTTTTTTTCTTTATTTAGCTTTTTTCATAAGTGATGTATAGTCTGTGCTCCAATAAGTGCTAATTCTTTTAATTCCTAGCTTACTTGCCTTGTATAGTGCAATTCTTGCCATTTGCAGTAGCAAATCTGTGTATTGGCCTCATTGCATTTTTATTCATAGCAAAGCATAACCATCTATAAACATTGTTAAATTAAGCACTTAAAGTATTTATTTCAACTTTACTAGTAGGCTTTTCAGATTGCAAAGTTATGAAGCTAGTTAAAAGAAGTGTTGTTTAAGTTACTGGCAGTGAAATTATTAAAGAGGGTCTAAGCTAAGCAAGATTCTATCTATTTCCCAGCTTTAAAGAAAAATTAGACCTATTGAATAGCAAAATTAAAATTTGAGGAGTTAAAGATTATAGTCATAAATATCTTATTAAAAGAGGTAAACAAGTTAGAAGGATTGGGTGAGAAAAAAGAGAAGTCTGAAGTAGCCCACTATGTAGAGGTTTATAAAAGCAAAAGGAGAATGGTGAAGTTATCTCCACCTTTTGCTAAATAAGTATGTAGCAAGGCAATTTAAAATTATATTATTCAACCATTATTTTAAAAATTTATATAATGTAAGAAAAATCTTCAAGGCTAGAAAATAAGTATTGAAAAAAATGAATATAAGTATAAAAAGTTGCTAATGCTGCAGCAATTATACTACTAAAAGCTATAATACAAGCTTTATTTAGTAATGAATACATCAAGAAGAAGGACTTGGATATAGTAATTAGTATAGCAATATTAAATGTCATGTTAAAAATTAAGACAATGATATTCATGAATTTAGTGACATTATAAATAGGTATTTACTACTTTTGTAAAAAGGCAAAATATACTATAATAAGAGAATACTGCAATATACTAAAACAATATATTTGCCAAAGCAAGATGTAACAGAATAATGATGAACAAATCATACTTAATATTGGAGCTAATATTCTAAATTATTAAGATTTGCATATTTATCAAGTAAAAATAAATGAGTGGCATTAATAAAACTCTAAATAGCAAACTATGAATATACTTTTTTTAAATGCTAATCTGAATACTTTGCAAGCAATGTAGAAAATTATATAGTAAGAAATAACATTTAATAAAATGGAGTTATTAAGAGAGAAAAAGATAGAAACATTGTAAAAAAAGCTATAAATATTGAAGAATTAAGTATTTGATAAAGTGGAAATTTAATAATCAAGGCAGGCTCTAAAAGAATATAAATTGATAAGCACTGTGAATTCAATAATAATAATAACAAGTGAAAAATGCATAATATCATTGCTAGTAATTATAACACCTTTAGAGACTATTACAAATCTTATGATTACTATATAAAAAAATGCAAAACTAACTCAATCACTTCTATATCTATTTTTGGAAATTCCTGCTTATTATATATCACCTATTAATCAGAATTTGAAACTTCTGAAAAAGAAATAAGAAGGAGCTTTTTAACATATAGCACTAATATATAATACAGAAAAATTAAATATGATATTTGATTAAATTATGAAAGCTTCAGTAATACTATTTATAAGCAAATTATATAGCATTACACTAAAATAAAAATGGCAGTCACTCCTTAATAAATAATATATTTAGTAATTATTGAAGAATATAACAATGATTTATTAGAAGTAGATTTGTTAAGTGGAATAGTGAAGAAAGAAGAGAAATAGAAGGTAGTTGAGAAAGCAAAAGATATTATGAAGGCTACTTGAGTTGATCTAATAAAAACTTACATTTAATTATTTGCTCTTAATAAGAATCTGGTGATATTAATAGTAGTGCAAGACTTGCAAGCAATATAAACAATTATAATAATAGCAAATGAAAAGAGTAATTGTAGATAATAAATAACAAATTATTTTTATAGCTGTAAAAATTGCTAACAAATTGAAAAATATCTACAACTCTAGCATTTAATATGCAAAGCACTAATAAATTAGTCAATTGATTACTTGAGCTTGTTAAAAATATGCTTTGTACTATTGGCAATATTACTTTTTACTATTATAACCTTACTATACTCTTCTAAGTATAGCTACATCAATTCTTGCTTTTTTTTCTTTCAATACTCAATATCACTGATTTAATCACTGAGATTATTAAACTTCTCTGCATAGGCTGCTTTCTTCTTATATAACTAAATAACCACCAACTTTTCTATAATAAAGCCAGATTACCTCTGACACCTTATATATATTACTCTGCATAATTACTTTACAAATTCTAACTTTTTATATAATTATTTTGCTATTTAATCTTACTGATGCTCAATTTCCTCCAACATATAATTACTTTTAAAGCCTGAAACACTTCATAAGTACTTAGAAAAGGCCTTTATAGTCAGTATAATAGTCTTGATATTGCTTTAGCCTACTATAATTTTTTTTAGCTCTTCAATCTCTTTAATTTCTTCAGTTTTTTCTTTTTCTCCTTATTTCTTTTCTTTTTTTCTTAGCTATCTCTTTGTCTATATCTCTGAATCTATCTTTTTTTTTCATTTTTCACTCTTTCTATTTCTACATTATTTTATCTCACTTTTAACCTCTGTTTTTAATTCATCAAGTCTCCCACACTTTATCTTTATTCCTTCTAATTTAGCTCAGCTCCAACTCTTCAAATCTTTTTTTAGTTTTTTTCTTCTCTTTTTGTTTTGCCTTTGTACTACTTCTTTGGCTTTTTACACTATTAACTACTCTATTTTCTTTACTTTTTCTTTCTCTTTTTTTTTCTAATTCAGTCTTACCTTTATATTTTTTTGACTCATTTTATTCTGCTTAATAAAGTGAGCTTTTAAGTTAGCAGAACTTGATATCTACTTCTAAATTCACATTTTATATTTGTTAGCATATAACTTTCTACTTAATATTTTAGCAAAATTAGTAGTTAAAACAATGTTAAAAGAAGAAATAATGCTAATAATTAGCAATATTAATATAGGAGTTTAATGCATTATATTCACATTTTCTAGGTAGAATGTCATAACTTCATTGCACTCTCCTAAGTATAGCCACACTGACTCCCACTTTCTTTCTTTTAACACTTAATATCATTAATTCAATTACTGAGATCACTAAGTTTCCTCATATAGGCTGCTACCTTTTTATACAACTAAATAACTATTAACTCTTCCACAATATAATTAATCACTTTTAATACTTTATAAATGCTACTTTGCATAATTGCTTCAAAAAGTTTCAATCTCCCACACAATTGTTTCACTACTCAATCTTGCCAACACTTAATTTTCTCCAGTACATAATCACTTTTAAGGCCTAAAACATCTCATAAATATTTAAAAAAAGTTTCAGTAGTCAATATGCTAGTTTTAATATTATTATAATTTGCTAATCTCTCTAGTTTTTTTTTTCTCTTCACTCTCTCTTTTCATTTTTCATATATTCTTAGCTCTTCTCTACATTGATATCTCTAAATCAATCTTGTTTTCTTACTTTCAATTCTTATCCATTTTTACCTTGTCTTATCTTACTTTCTGCCTTTGTTTCTAACTCTTCAAGTTTCTCTTCTACTTTGTCTCAATTTCCTCTTGACTTGATTCAATTCTAACTTTCCAAATCTTTCTAGTTTTTTTCTTTTTTCTTTGTTTCTACTCTTTTACTACTTCTTCATCTTTTTACACCACTTTTCATTTTGTTTTCTCTATTTCTTCTTTCTTTTTCTTCTCTGATTTAGTTTCACCTCTATATCTCTTCTTATTTATGTTTACTCTGCCTTAACTCCATCTTAACTTTATTTTCTACTTATTTATTCCTGTTTTTACTTTATACTAACTCTTTATTTTTATTTCCAAGCCTTTATATCTCTATTTCTTTTCTATAACTCATTCTTACTCTCTTTTTCTTAAAGCTCTCTTATTGCTAACCTCTAGCATTAAATCTTTATTTCTATATGAGTCTTTCTTTTTGGCAAGACTTAATCAGTAGATTTTTGCTTAATAGAGTGAGCCTTCAGATTAGTGAGACTTGAAAAAGAGATTGAAATAGTCTTGCTTTAAGAAAAAGGCCATATAAGTGTTTCTATGCAACCATTCAATCTATATACAATAGCATTTTTTATAACTATCAATGATGTAGAAGAGGATGATAACAAAAATGAAGCAATTATTTTGAACTACAACAACTGTCATAATAATGTATATATTGTATAGAGTGCTTCATTAGATCTGTTAATTTTTGATACAATTACAAATATCAAAACTGATATTTATAATTATAGTTTAGATGCTAGAGAAAATCCTTTGCTAGCATATTTATATTTAACAGCTTTAGATAGCTTTACTAATTACAATTCTCCTAATACTTGTTTAACTATTTTACTGATAGCAAGTACTTATATGATTCTTAGACTAATTATAAAATGAACTAAAAGGTTCTTGCTCAATAGAGTGAGCTTTTAAATCAGTGAAACCTGACAAGGACATTTAAATGCAGGGCTTGATGGGCTGTTTTGCTGCCCTGATCATGAGATGGAGGTGCTAGACAATGTGGGATGGCAGGCACTTATAGAGGAGCAAGTAGTAAAGCATGGTGTAATGGTGGAGATGATATTGTGCAATGAGTTGGAGGTAATATGGAGAGTAGTGGTAATATAGCAGTTCTTGGCAGATGGGGACATTCTGGCCAGAATCCACAAAGCATCAAAGATGGATTCAAGGCTTACACTACTTTAGACTTTGGCAGAGGCTCTGGCCCTGGTCTGATTTTAGCTTAAGGACTCTGTAGTGAACAACAGCATCAGTTCAAAGGCCTGGTCTACATGCTGAACTGCAAAAAGGTAAAGCAATTGATTCTGCAGCTATACCACAACTCAATCCCTGCTGGCTACTTCAGTCATGTGAACACACTGGGGATTGAGGTTCTCAGTTTGTGGTATAATATATGAGGTGGATGTAAGAGCATATAGGCATTAAGCTAGCACTGTCTATAGCCTATCATCTTTAGACAGATAGGTAGATAGAGAGGGCAAACCAGTTGAAAGTCTATTTCTATACTTTTGTGAATTACTATCAAGACAATTGAGTGAACTGGCTGCTATTTGTGGAATTTGTATACACAAATAGACTCAACACTTAAATTAGCATATCACTCTTCTATGCTGAGTATGCATACAACCCTCTATTCTTAGTTGACCTTGTCAACTCACAGTTAGTGCTAAAAGCAGATGACAGACCAAATAGGATACAACAAGCTAAAAAAGTTGTTGGAGCTGGCTGCAAAGCAAATGAAAAGATTCCATAATATTTGGATTAATAAAGTGCCAGACTACTTGGTGAGGAATCAAGTTTCCTAGAATGGGCAAATCTCCAGTCTGACAAGCTTAATCACAAATTGAATTTTGAAAGATTCAGGCTGTTCAGATACCAGGTCCCACTGATCTGGGAGCTCACTCTGTTGAGCAAAAACCTACTAGTTGGGTCTTGCCAAGAAGAGAGACTCACATGGAATAAGGGGAGTGAGTGCTGGAGATAGACATGGGGTTTTAAGTACAGGAAATAGAAGAGAAGTTAGAAAATAATAGGTAAAGCAGGAGAACTAGAAATAAGGGATGGAGTTTGGAAGAAGAAGGGAAAACAAGTAATATAGAATAAGAGTGGAGTAGTATGGAATTAAGATGAAGAAAGTGAGTTGAGATGGAGTAGACAAAAATGAAAGATAAGAGAATGGAAACTGAGACAGATATGAAATGAAAGAGAGATAGAGTCAGAGGAAATGGCATTGATAGGATAGAGTGATAATGAAAAGAACAGAAGAAGTGGCAAAATGAAGAAAGGAAATATGAGCCAGATGAAGTTGGAAGTCAAAGTTGAGTAAAGTAGAGTATTAAGCAAGATATAATAGAGACTTGAGGAAACCAATGAGTTTGGAAAAGTTAGAAAAACAGAGAGGAGACAATACAAGATGAAAGAGTTAAAAGAGAAAAAAGAAATTGATTTGAAGATGATTGAAGTAGAAATAAAGAGATGCAAAGAAAGTAAGGAGAAGCTAAACACAACAGGGGCAACTATTGTAAATATCAAAACTACCATACTAATTACTGGGGCCTTCCCTAACCTATGGAATGTCTTGGGCATTGGAAATGATTGTGCACTGAAGGTAATTGAGTAGTGGCAAGATCAGGCAGCAGGCAATTATGCAGGAAACAGGTCTTGCAGGATGATTGTGCAGGTAGTAGCTCAAAGTGTCAGGAGTGATTTGACAACAGTTTTGGGGCATTGGAGTTTTTGTAGGGTTTGCAGGTGCATCATGTCCTATTATGAAAAGTTCAGTAATTTCAGTGATTGGATCAGTGATATCAGAGATTGGAAAAGGAAAAAGTGAGGGTTAGTGTGGTCCTACCTAGGAGAATGTGGTGGGGTTGTGACATCAGAGTCATATAGAAGCTGTCAGACTTGGCTTACCAATTGGCCTTGCCTGATGGCTAGATAATCCACAATGTATTCTACATGTCTTGCTTAGTCCTGGTGTGCAAAGATGCCATTTTGGGCTGCAGACAGGAGCCACCACTGCCAGTGCAAATGGAGACAAGTGACAAGGTAGAGATTGAGAGGATCTTGTGTGAGAGGCAAATGTGGGGGAGGGGAGTCAGAGTTTTTAATGCAGTGGAGGGAGTATAACAAAAGCAAGAACAAGTGGCTGAAGGAACATAACATGCTGCATGCACTGGAGGCTATTCAGGAATTTCATGCAGATGAAAAAGCAAGAAGAATTGATACAGCTAGTGCTAGACAGGTCTTTCTATTGATGCCTTTTTTTTTTCTTTCCTATTCCTTTTCTTTTAGTTGCTGCAAGTCTGGTGGGAGTACTGCCCTTAAGAAAGAGGAAGCAGGTGTCATGATACTGCTATGTTACATTACCTAGACACATGACTATTAGGTCTCACTGATTTAGAGACTCACTCTGTTGAGCAGGAACCTACTAATTGGGTCTTGCTGAAAAGGGAGACTCACATGGAGATCAGGGGCTAGTGCTAAGGAGATTGTAAGGAGGTGGGAAAAGAAATGGACTATGGAAAGGAAACAAAGAATATAGAGAAACAGAAATGGAGTGAGAGAGTTGAAAGGAAGAATAGTGTAAATAGAATCAGAAACAGATAGTAGAGAAATAGAGTCAAGATAGAAAATACAGAGTCAAGATGGAGGTTGTGAGTAAGCAAATGAAATGGAAGTAGAACTGAATTAGAGGAGAAAGAGGAGGAGGGAAACAGAGAGGAATAGGCTAAGAATAAAGTAGAAGGAAGAGGAGGAAGTAAAATGATAGAATGGAGCTGAAGGGAGGAAACCAAAAAGATTCAGGAGATTGGAGCTGAGTCAAGTCTAAAGAAAAGATTTAGAGTGGAAAGAGAACTTGAGGAGCTAGAAATGGAGATGAAAGAGATAGACAAGATGAAGCAGAGACAAAAAAGAGTTGAGGAAGATAAAAGAGATTGATTCAGAGATAAAAATGTAAAGTGATAGAGTAAATAAGGAAAAGATGGGGGAAACTGAGAGAGACTGAAAATACTAGTGAAGTATGAATAATATCAAGACTAGTATACTGACTACTAGGCTCCTTCCTAAGTACCTATGAAGTGTCTTGGGCTTTGGGAGTGATTATGCACCAGAGGGGATTAAGTATCAGTGAGATTGGGCAGTGAGACAATCATGTGGGAGTCAGGACTTGTGGGGTGATTGCGTGATGGTTGGGTATCTGAAATGGAGAGGGCGGGAGTCGGTGTGGTCATACCCAGGAGAGTGTGGTGGGGTTGTGACAGTGACCACTTACAATTATTGCACATCATAGTTATCTTTTCTTTAGTTTGATTCATTTCATTATTATGTATGTAACAATAATCCTGTATTAGTCACTCATCAATATATACTGTTATTAGCTTCTGACATATTGCGTTGCAAGTCACAGTTGAAGCATTACAGTACTACTGCGTTGCTACTCATGGGTATTCCACCTAACATGGTGAAGTTAATGGGAGGCTGGACATCGGATTCCTTCCTTAGATACTGGTGTTCCCTAGATGTCATTGCACCAATGTATGTACGTTTTTTAAAACCTGTTCTATTTCAATTGCACGAGACAACAGTATTCGTACTTTTAATGTGTTACATCATTTAATATAATGTTCCCGAAGCGGCCTTTCTCTCTTGTTTGCATGGTGTTGGGTGTTGTCCTTCATTGGACACGGTGTGGTTGCGTATAATAGGATCTCCTATTCCCCGATGAAACAGTTCGTTTGGCTTAGGGATTGTCCGAACTCGCTAGTTCTTATCCTGTAGCCAAAGAACGAACTACACCCAACACCCGAACATCGCGAGTAGAAACAACGAAATGATTATGCAAAATTAGTTACATCGGAATAGATGAATATATGCCACTTATATATATTGATTATGGGCACACTCAGAACAAGTGCCAAGAGTATCCATTTGGTACGCCGCTATTTGATGTAAGTATTTACTTACTATTTGGTAAACTTCGGCATATTCCGTGGTCACGTGCCGTCAAACCGGCTTTGCAAGGTTCACTCGTCATGAACGAGTCGTTGATCAGTGAGTATTCTTTGTAAAAAGTGGTACAGTGCACAACTTACTTCTGAGTGTGCAGGCCCTTTCAACCTTACTCACCCGACTGCCGTCCAAGCTTCACTCTTTGCCTCGGCCGCCTTCGCACGCTTCGATCCATCGGGACGTTACCTTGGTGTTGGCAGATCCAATGGATCGGCGGCTGTCTGGGATCTAGAAACGAGAGCTCGCATACGAACGCTAGAAGGGCATGTAAAAGCTGTGACCAGCCTTGAGTGCGTGGTTTCAAGATTTTTGGCTGTCGCTACATTCAATGCATTAATCCCAGTTGGTCATCCAACTCTCGTTGGATTCTAACCTCATCAAAAGATTGGAACGTCATTAAGTGGGACCTTGCTTCTCAGTGCGATCCGATCCAGCGCATGGCAACGATCCGTTTTGACGGCCCTGTCATATCAGCATCGTTCCACCCTAGGAATAGGTGCGTCGTTCAAATTTTGCAAGCATTATGGGTTTACCGACCTATCTTCAGCAACATCGCTCTAGCATTGTTGAGCTCAGGCGAGGCATATGTTGAGGACCTTCGACGGAAATATCGGTCTCGTGTCGAGTTACGCGAGATTCATCAACAGGTGGAGGATGGGCAATCTAACCGGTCACGGTCAGTTTCTGAGTTCATTCTTTCTGGTGCCTTTTTCTCATTTGAGTAGTTCTGCCATGACTGCCGCTCGTTTTGATCCCTCGGGCAAATTCATTTTCGTTGGCACATCTTCAGGTTGTGTCCTAGTCTTCAACACTAGAACAAAAGCGGTCCGTAATCTCACTAGCCTTTCGTTGCATTACTGATAGACTGCTCAAGATGATTGCGCGGCACAAGGTTAGCGGTGCAGTAGGCACCATAAAGGCCCTTGCCTTCGCAAAATCCGGACGGTGAAATTGCATATCTCGCCACCGCGTCTCCCTAATTAATGCATTGGATCCTGAAGCCGCCTCGTTACAAATTCGTCAGACAGAACACTCCGACAATTCAACCTTCCTGTGTACAGAACCCCTCCATGTGAGGGTGAATTCGTTGACGACGAGCTTGAGCCGACCCATCGGTTTCACGATCCAATTAATAAGACAGGTTGGCATGGCATGTCTTACAGCCCTGATGGGGAATGGCTCGCAGGGGGTGCACTCGCATTCTTTTCTGATTTCCTTGTCACTGACTGCAAGGTGCGTATTAGGCGCGACAGACACGGCTAGTCACAAAATCTACATCTGGGATATCTCAAACGATGGCCGATTCGCAAGTGCCTTGGATGGCGGAAGGGAGCCGCTTGTCGACATCCATGTCAGTCCCTTGCACTACCAATTTGTCCAGTCCTTGATATGCTCTTTTCCAAGTGGCATCCCTCGAAATCATTGGTAGTCTCTACGACGAAAGAAGGCAACGTTCTCCTTTGGCATAGTCCTAATCCAGAACGATGGGGCGCATTCGCAGGAGGTTTTGAAGAGGTGGATGAGAATGTCGAGTATGAAGAGAGGGAAGATGAGTTTGACATTGTAAGGCTGATTCCTCTTTGTTTTCGCCAACGACCGCCGACTATGAAATCTACATCATAGGAGGACGAGGAGGAAATCATGAAGCGCAAGATGAAGGTAGAAGACGAGGAAGTCGATATCGATACCGTTGTGGAGGACACGACACGATGTAACATCCTGTCAGATGGTATTGACGCAGAGGATGAAGATACTGCGTGGGCAGCGCATGATCGGGATGATGTTGGAGAGTTTAGAATGAAAATCATTATGCAGGAGGATATCGACGAATAAATTGATGTCTTCCATAAAGATTTAGATGGAAGAACAAAACACTTGTAACCGTTGCACATATGGCGGGCCGTCGTGGATAATTATTACGTTTACGTGAAAGACTTTATAACTCTCTGGAATGACGAACGATGTATTAACCTCTGTACATCCATGCATCATGATTCGACCATAGTTGTGGCGGTGAATTTATATATGATGTCAGAGAGATTGATTTCTAATCCTTACTAAAATGTCGGACCTTGACCTTGTGCTTGCCAACTTGCGGGTACCAGTAGACTATGCGCGAATTCAACACATAACCGAAGACTCTATCTCCGTTCGTCTTCACGAATGGAAGGGCTCTTCTGAACGTCTTCTCGTTGAGCTTCGACTCATTCTAGATCAAAAGAAATCTGAGTTGTTACTGGCTGACCAGGCTAATGTCATACAAGCAACAGCTTCGTTTGACGGTCAGGATCCATGGATAACACCAACTGGACGATCTACTGCTCAAGGTGGAAATCAGCATTTGTGCTCTTGTGATCATAGGGCTCATAATTCAGACAGGAATCCTGCGACAATTCGACGACGCTCCACAATCCCTTCTCACACATATACTTAACAACAATGTCAAACCTTTCTTCCAGCTAAATCCTCACCCAAAACTTAATGCATCAGGTCGCAAGCTTCCACGGCCGGCCGGTGGGCCAATGGCCACTCATGACTTTTATGACGATCAAACGTGGAAAACGGTACCAGGAGTCGCGAATCTCATGTCGTGGTGTGTACGACACATCCGTGTACGCCTCTCTCGTTTACAATCGTGAATGGCGTGTTTGACGCGTGATTTAGCGTGATTGGTACGAAACCCTTTGGTATCTAATAATTCCACCCGTGATGGCACTATTGGATGATTTTGAGACAAGATATAAATTACGTGGTGTGGGGATAGTTTCGGAAATGCTCCGGGAAGTCCCAGGTCAGCTCCTGAAACGGACGGGAGTGGATGGACTCATTCGCTTGGTAGGTCACTGAAATGTGAAATTCATGTTTCTCCGAATAAACCCAGTGCACGCCTACAGTCTCTCAGTACTTGTCTAACACATCTCAATGATGCCGAGACTCCCCAAATTATTGAAGCGGCTGTGGATACTCATCTAACGCTGATAATGCTTACGACAGAAGTAGGTTCTTCAGAACAGTTTGAACAATTATGTGCTTTGCTTGGAGAAGGTATTATCCATGGTATCTGGCTCTATGCATCTGACAGGCCGGATGTGATCCTTGCGTCGCTTAAGGCGCTCCCGCCTCTCCTTCGCGCATTAGAGATAGGAAATGCGAGGTTTATGAAGGTGAAATTGCGTATGCGTGGGAAGGTTGTCGAGCTGATAAGACAACCAACAGGCACTTATCGCACAGGTGTTGCACCCACTCAAGCCCAACTTGGCTAATCCTTGGCAGGAGGACATACAGATAGCTTCACTTGAACTGCTATCGGTTCTTATCGAAGAGTGCATACCATGTGTTTCACGGTGGAAAATAGCAATTCTCGACGCGGTTGCGAGATGCTGGGTGACTTTGAAAGACTCAGGAAAGACACGCCGTAAGTTTTCGGTATCACTTTGCGACATTTGACGCGAGTCTTGTTCTGTCGGCCAGCCAATCTTAGTTTCGCACTGAGACGCACGTGTCAGTTGCTCGGACAGGACATGATGGAGGTTAGGCGATTTGATAATCCCATGTCATGAGATAGGCGCTGACCTAAGTACCAGAAGGAATACCGACAACTTCTGGAAACGGACGGGAAGATGTTCGAAGGACTAGTTGGGAGACGAGAAGAAATCTAGATGGCCCTGGGCCGTGTTAGGCCGTGCTTGGGCATACATAGGGAGACGGGACTAAAAAGTATGATAGTATAAAGAAGCCGGACCGGACTCACGTGCTTTGACTGTCTCCGACGATTTTGGCTTTAATAGATTAGTACCGGCGTCCTCCCTCGTCCTTCCCGGAACCATGAGCATCTCCATAGAAGACCTCGCCAACTCCCTCAGTGCAAGCCACGTCGGTCAGGAAGCTCTCGACCTCGCTGCTCTCCAGGTATGCCTCATATCTCTTCCTGTCTACGTTTCCTGACTGTGTCTCAAAGGCACAGCTGGCCAAGACGCTCTTTGCGTCGTCTGTCACCCATTCCTCAAACCCTCAGAGGGTCTCGCGCAAGACGTCCTTTTCACAGCCGTGCAATACCCCGACCTACACCCACTTTGCGCAATTTGTCAATCCTCAAGTTGTTACAGCCGGTCCCAGTTGGGCCATTGATGATATGGAAGAGGATGAACGCATGGTCGAAGATCTCCTACTTCCCCGTTCTCCCAACTCCTCTACTTTACAATTCTCGCTCCCGTTACAATCGCGGTCTTCATCTCACCTTTCGTCCAACAACCAGACATCGTCTGAATCCCCCTCGTCTTTTACGAGCACCGATCCATTCTACCTCGCCCAGTTGCAGGCTCAGCACCAGAATTCAAGTACATACTCTCCATTCGCAGAACTCGGCAAGCTGCCACAACAATCTCCGTTTGCTCCCACCTCTTCACATAGGGAACACCCCGGCGTGAATGTCTCCACTGCACCGCTCTCCCTTGAAACACATTCCTTCCTTGTCGCCGCATCATCTGCTTTCGACTATTGAAAGGCTCCCTGGTAGCACTGGAATGATGGGGATTCTTTGTGACTGGTCTGCCGATCATTCTTCTGTCGTTTATTTTCCGTGTTACCCCTTGCCCCACCGCCACAGCCTTTCTGCCTTGATCCTCGTGTTATTCGCGTGCATGCACGCGCGGTCTTTCCGTTCTCCGCGCGTTTGACAATCCCAGACCGACTCGGCAAACATCGGCCCGATATCATCGTGATCCGTCCGCTTAGATACTGAGATACATCTTACCTCTCCCGTTGTACAACTACATATCTCGACGTCATCGCCTTTTGTTGTAACTTTTTTGGACTCATGCGATGCCCAGTATATTATTTCTTTTTTTTCCATTCGATCTAGAGTTACTCTGATCCAAACTCCCTCCTCATCTCACACGTTATTCGGAGATTTCGAATCTTTTGAATAATAACTTACAAAGAATGCATTGCACCGTTATTGAAATTACAGACGAGCCTAGCGAGTGTGATACGGGTATAGGAGAGAGGTGAATGAAGAACTAAAACAAATCTTCTAGCGTCATTTGTTTCACAATGTCCTGCGATTAGCATGAGTTAAGCAAGTCCATGTAAGCGCAAACAAGACTACCGTATTAGAGACCATCTGTGCAAACTCTTCGAAGCTGAGCTTGCCATCACCATCCTTGTCTGCTTCCAATATTGTCTTGTCCACAATCTGTTGCAACTGTTGGTCCTGTGACACAGCGAATTAGCGGTTGACCATGCATCACGGATAGTTCTCAATGCACCTTGAGATTACTTCCGACCATCATCTTCAACACCAGAAATAGTTCTCCGTTCGAAATGTAACCATCTCTATCAACATCATACACTTTGAACGCAACTGTCGGAAAAAACGTCTTGTCATACAATCCAGATAAGAAGCATACAGCGACGTACATTTGAGCTTTTCTTCCCGTCCTCCTCGACTACTAAATGCGCTCAAGCCACCGACGAACTCTTGGAAATCCACAGTCCCTCCACCGCTGCAATTGCAAAAATGTTATGTCTACCAAAAGTTTGGAGAGGACGGCACGCACTCCTCATCAAAGATAGCAATCATACGTGATGCAAGGGGATTTGTGGCAATCTGGGGTATTTGGAGGAACTCGTCACGGTCGATGGATCCCGAGCCATCACTTGCAGCAGAGTCAATGTCCGGACAAAATCCTTGACATTTGAGGTCATACGAACCTATCGAGCTTCATGAACCGTTTCTTCAATCGTTCAAGTTCTGGCTGAGTGACTGTATTCATATCAGCGGCGAAAAGCATCAATTAGGTTTTTCAATTACAATTGGACCGCTTTTCCATGTCCATCATAAACTGAGACGCTAGCAAGAACTGTAAGAGCGAGCGGAGGTTTGTGGACGTAGATGATACAGACGTGACTGTCCCATTGTTGAGAATTCGTTGCTGTCGTGAAAGGGAAATCGTTAAGGGTAGAGATTGTTCAAGTATTGGGCTAATCTAGGGAAAGGGCCGTGGGAACTACCCTCTCTGGCACGTGCACCGCGACTGCTGGGGCTCAGCTATGTTCCATTCCTTGCACTTGCCAGCACGACCGTCTGTTGCTCCTCTTCGCTTCCTGTGCCCTACGCGTTGCCCCATCGTACGATGCTCTCGACTATTGACAACAAGAAACGGACCACAAGCTGACCTTGTCGCGTCAGACGCTCAACGAAGAACCATCTACGCCCTTTCCACGCCTCCAGGAAAAGGCGGAGTCGCTGTAATCAGAATTTCTGGGCCTGACGCGCTACTTGTCTGGGAATCTATGGTCAGGACTTCAAAGAAAAAGAGGGCACCAGAGCCGTGGAAAATGGAACGTTGCCATATATCACACCCTTACAAGGAGTCTGATCCCTTGGATGATGGACTGGCGGTCTATTTCAAAGGTTTGTACGTTTCCAATGCGTCGACAGAACCTCTCGAAGCTCAAACTTGTCCCTATCCAGGACCACGGTCATTCACGACGGAGGACGTTGTAGAATTACACTTGCACTCCGGGCGCGCCATCATCTCATCCGTGCTAAGTGCACTTTCACAATTTCCCTTCTGCCGCCCCGCGGAAGCAGGCGAATTCACACGTCGTGCGTTCCTTGGAGGGCGACTTGACCTTACTCAAGCAGAAGGGCTCAAGGACCTTATCAACGCCGAAACAGAGACTCAACGACGCATGGCTATGGTTGCAGCTGGGGTGCGATATGCCCTTTTACGACTCTCCGCATGATCATAATTGACCGCGCAGGGTAGTGTAAGAGCGCAATATGCCGATTTGCGTTCTGGGATCATTGGGTGCCTTGCGAATGTAGAAGCTCTCATTGACTTTGGCGAAGGCGAGGACATTGAGCAAGGAGTATATGACGAAGGTATGATTGTCATGCATGCTTCAATAACAAACTAATCGCATGTTCAGCTAGATCCCGAGCACAAACTCTTCTCGAAAGCATTCAAAGACACTTGAGTGACAACCGAAGGGGTGAAATCATCCGTTCTGGTGTTCGCCTCGCCATCTTTGGTCCTCCAAATGCTGGCAAGAGTAGTCTTCTGAATTTTCTAGGTAAGTCCCTTCGGATCTTAGCCGACTATCAGAGACTGATGCTCAGGCAGCCCAAAGGGAAGCTGCTATCGTCACCTCCGTCCCAGGCACGACGCGAGACATCCTTGAACTATCACTCGATATTGGTGGCCTTCCAGTCATTGTATCCGATACGGCCGGTGTTCGAGCAACAGATGACCTTGTGGAAAGTATTGGCATTGAGCGAGCCAGAAAAGCGTTCGTCATCTGAGTCCTGTATCACACTCTACTGACTTGATGCAGTGTCCAGACTGCAGACGTCTCCTTATGTGTGTTGTCCCTCCCTGACGTACTAGCGCACCCCAAAGAACCGTCCCTTCATATCCCTTCGGCCCTGAAGAGCCTAATCAAGCCAGACACGTTAATCTTATTCAATAAATCCGACCTGGCATCAGCCGCGGTGTGTAAGCAAGCCTTGACCTTGTCTGATCATGTGTCTTGGACAGTCAGCTTAACCACAGGAGAGTCTTCTCTTAAGTTTCTGTCGGAGTTTGCAGGGACATTGCAAGATCGGTATGTACAACCTATCATCGTCGATTTATTACCATTCACGTCGGTTCTCGCTGCAGTTTTAACCTCAAGGGCCCCGAATTACTCGGCGAGACACCTCTGGTGACTCGCGAACGCCACCGAGTCCACCTAGAATCAGCATGCCGATTCTTGCAAGCATTCCTTGACACAGGTATGCTTGTAACCTTTTTCATTCATCTTGTCGCCTTAACTTCTATAATCCTTAGCACCTTCCGACATCGTGCTAGCTGCGGAAGAGCTTAGATATGCCGCTCAAGCAGTGGGTAAAGTGTCTGGATTGATAGATGTTGAAGACATTCTAGATGCTGTGTTCAAAGATTTTTGTATAGGAAAGTAGGATATCCAGTGTGTGATCAGACTCGTGCATGTGTAACTCTTTACCGTTTCGCTCGCTTTCCCTCCTGGTACCTGGTCAATACAGTCTCATGGCAAAAAATCAACAAGCCGCCTACCTGTTCATCATCTCGATCACGACTTCGTTTTCGTGGATTCAGATCCACATCCATCGCGTCATCATCAAAATTTTCCTCAGGAGGAAGACTGGGCCATACGTTGATCCTGGCATCTTCACCACCAGTCACTAATACATTGTTCTACAAGAGACTCAGTCACTATTTATCATACTTTTGACTCCCCACGCACCTCATGTTCCCAGAGTAACGATCTAATGATGCCAACATGTCCTTGAGACCAGGTATTGTGCAAGTACCAAGGGGCATCAGAGATAGCAAGGTTTGCATTAGAAAGCAAAGAGAGATCGCCTCTGGAAGATGTTTAAGTGTGTATCGCGTGTAAAGGTCGGAGAGCTTTACTCGTTGGACCCCACAAAGACTCCAAGACTCTCTGGAGTATTTAGGTTTTTCGAGCAGCCAATGAGGTAGTCAGTGACCCAAGTCCGCTTGCCATGCAAAACTGGACTTCGAATATCCAAGCTTTGGCACAAATCAAGCTAATCCTGAAATCAATAACCTCCTGCATGAGGATTGGTCAAACGTACGTCATGTGTCCAGGTACTAAAAGTCTCCATATCACTCGCAGCCCAGACCTTGGCACTAGAAGATGCCTGAATCCAACCAACCTGGGATATACTGCAGCCCCAGTTGCCAACATGCAGAACGGCTTCGTCTTCGTCTCCCTCGTCAGCATTTGATGTACTTACTAAGCCGTCAGACGAGGCAGACAACAAGGTATTCCGTGGCATGCCCAAGTCGGTATCGGCAAAGGACACGGTTGTGATATCATCAGAATGGGTGGATCCATGAGTTCGTAGGGGCGCTGCTGGTTGTCGTGGATCCCTAAAAGTTGAGATTTAATGTGTGGAGGATCTGGAGTAAGGTCAGACGCGTACCAATATAATATAAGCGCATCCTCTCCTTGCATCTCGGTACCAGCAGCGACAGTTAAGCCATCTGGAGAGACATCACAACAGAGAAGCCCTCTCGATGCACCAAGATTAGTCACTACATATCTCTTGAGCAGTCATATTTTTCAACAGCATCAGGGACGCCTCGACTAACTTTTTACACTATACGAGTTAGAACGGGGGTCCCAGATTTTAATGCTGCCGTCTCTTCCAGACGACATCAGAGATTGTCCGAAGAGTCCTGCAGTATTTTCAACAGCATGGAGGGAAGTGATGGCGACATCATGCCCAGATAGAGTTTCTACGCCCTGAAGGGTTGTTTTATCGAAGATATCGATCGTGTTGGCTGGCGCAGAGGCTGAAGCTGCAAAATGGCCTGGCAATGAGACTATAGATAAGACGTATGATGGAGAGCACAGATGTGCAGATTGCAGAGGGGCATGAGTGGATTTGAACCGGGGGGCCTCGAGAAGGACAGAGGTCGACATTTTGAAACGTTAAAATTTAAAACGTTAATGAGCGTGGATGGACACGACGAGTCTGTTTAAAACTGATTATCGACAGATTAGCAGGGCAATGCGTACTATGCGTGGCGCTAGTACGTACAAAGAATTATCGGCGAGAGTTCCTTCTGAGAAGCGAAGTGCTCCTGCAAAGTCATGAAAGGGATTATTACATAATCATGACCGCTTGCCACCGACATTGGTTCGTTCTTCAAAGCTTCAAGTCTCTCTCTATCTTCGTTTTACTGGCTTCGAGTTTAAAGCACCCGCTTGAAACTTAGACCTTAGAGCCGCGCCTGCGATCGTTACACTCACGCTCATTAGACTTTCCTTTATTTTTGCCACTTTCATTCTTGACGAGGTTTCGTCTGTGCCTTCCCAACTGCAAGTTTTTCCCTGTGCGTTATCGCAGTCGTATATAACATGCCTCGCCATGGTTAGCTGCTTTTTACCCTCGCCCAATGTCTTCTAATCATTGATACTCCAAGTTCAACGTGTTCACCGTTTACCCAGTCGTCTGGATTACACTTTGATTCCTGCCCCTCTTGGTGCGTCGTCTACCTTGATCTAAGAGTATCTCTGTGTAACAAATATATACATCTATTCAGATCTCTCCCTTCCGCTCATGACGGAGAAATCACCGCTGCCTGCAATTATCGTTACTCCGTCGTCCCCATCTACGTCCCATGATTTCTCGATCGCGTTTTTGGCGCCAACACCAAATCCCACCCTTGGAGAACGTGTTTCCTCATTCTTATCAACTAAGTCTTCATCTCTGTCGATCAAAGTACGCACGGCTGTCGTTATCCTTGTCATCATTTTCGTCTTGGCTTGCCATGCTGTTACTCACAGCCTCGCTGTCCGTCATCCGCACTTGGAGTTCTCAGTTCAAGGCGGCGAGGCGCATATGGTCGATACGTCCATTCATTGGATCAATTTCCGTTCTTTCGTCGGTGGTAATACTTCTGAGTTCCAGGATCTCAAGTCGAAAGATCATAACAAGCATTCACTGACAGGATTGTCTGTTGATCCGATCAGAACTCCGGTGGCGGTATAATAGACTTCGTTGATGAACTCTGGCGGTTGAATTCATACATGACAAAGAATCTGTCAGCATCGTTATGTGTACTTTGTACAAATCCAAGCGCCGACCAGTAATCTAATCTTAACTGCCTTCCTGACATGATAAGATAGGTGATGGTCTCGGTGTAAGATTGGGTTGTTATGCGCAGAAGAGCAAATATAAGTGGCTCATCTGATTAGGAAGAAATGGCCAGTTGCACCAGATGTCAATCTCATATGATGGTTGGCAATTACTGTTATCTTCGTATTTGATATCGGGATTCGAACCAACCGCATAACTTGCTCCCTCTTCAATCGTGAAAACGATTGTCACAACATCTATTGATGGAGCTTACAACACCTGTCAGACATGCCACACTAAACATTTACTTGCCTCCTGGATCTCGATAGTATCAGTCAGGATTTCAACTTGTATCCACTTGTACTTACAATCAATTATCAGCCATTCACGATTGTGTCCCAGGCTATTTTGGAGGCATCATTGACTAGTCGAATTATTCATATTCTCTTTTTTTAAGTCGTCCTCACGTGTCCTAATGTCAGAATATGTGTGATTTCACTTGAATCTGTCGTAAAAATAGTGGAAGAGATGAAATAATCGTGATCATGTTGATGAGTTATTTCTAACATCTGCCAAAAGTTGAAGGAACAATCCGAGCATCTAGAATCTATGAATTTGATCATTAGATAGCACCATATCTTACATGGGCCGCAGAAACGTTGCAAGAACTATCTACACGAGGCCATCAAATCAGGCCTGGACGACGATAAAAAGCAGGTGACTTACATAATAGGTTATACTGATGTTGAAGAGTTCTTAAAGGCTGTAGAGGATGGAAAAAGGTTCAAAACAATCACTAGTATTAGTCAACAATATAGCTGACTTACTCAAACGTGAAAATTAAAATACTAGCTGACACAGGAGACTGTCAACAGTGGTACATTTCTATTGATATCAACGATATCACCTTTCAGACTAAGATCGCAATCATCATCATCATAACCCTTTGTACTAAAGTCATATTCTGCGACATGTCAAAGGCCACTGACTTTTGGCACCTTTCAATGAGAATCACAATAGTAGGATTGTCTAGTTTCGCTTAATCTGGTAATAACGCAACACCGAGGATGTATAAATGGAGCCGTGCTTCAGCTTGGTTGTCCAGATCCAACATCATTCTCTAATTTTTTTCCTGTCGAATCATGCCTCATTCCTTTGTTGCGCTCCTACGCTCTGGCGTCTTCGGTGTGTATCGATTCCTTGGTTATAATTACTCGACCAACATTCATGCAGCCTTCGTCGTCTTGGCGTCCTTCATTCTCATCGGTTTATGTGGCCATGTCACACAGACGACAATGGGGTTACCCCTCCCATTTACAGGACTGGGCATTGCAGCGTCGGTCCTAGCAATCTTGACTCTGCCTACAATGTGTGTTATTTTCGTCCTCTTTCCATCGCATATGATTGTATACAACCTTCAGGTTCATCATTGATAATCAACGACGGAACGCTTTTAGTTCCATGATTATTGCCGAGATTGTCTGGCTGGGTGAAATCATTTTTCTTATATTGAGTAAGAGTTATGGTCAGTACTGATCATGACTATCCAGGTATACTTTTGGTCTTATTCCTGGCGACTGCTGGGAGTGCTACTGGAATGTCCGCTTTGACCCAAGGGCTCTGCTTTCTTAGTGAATCTGAACTGAACGGAGATGTTCCATTCGGTACAATTAGAAGTTTCTTCCTTTTTTTGACCTGACCTGACTTCATTTCCTCAGACTTCGATAGCCCTTCAATTTGCGGTGAATACAAAGTCATCCAGGCATTTGCATATTTGACATGGCTAGCCCGTACGTTATCTTTTGAGTCAAGAGTGCATGTTAATCTCAACATCTTTTATGCAGTCTTCATTTATGTTACAGTTCTCACTGCTTTCAGCATCAAGCTCGTTAATCGTGGCTACAACAGAGTATGGTACCAATCTGTCAGAGAAACCGATTTTAATATGCCTCCTGCCAACATCGCTCCTATGGCCATGCCAACTCAACAGTATGTTCCTCCTGTATGAGCCGTAGGTCTCCGCTTCTATCTGGCGGAAACACCCGAAAAGGTCCTGTAAGCATAACATGGTGTCAACGGTTACTACAGGCCACCCTTCCACTACTTCTTTGCCTTGACAATTATACATCTCCATATTTACTACTGCAGGCATTCTTAGTTTGCTGACATGCAATCTGAGGGTTCTGTCTATATTTATTCATCCTAATACTCTTGATTTCAACATTCCTCATTAATGCTTCAATTCGATGTACTCTAACTTTCATAGAATGAGGCATCAGCTCAGGTCTAGTCAAATTAAAAGGAAGGCTGGTAAAGCTTGAGTAAATAGGCCCAAAACATTGTATTTAGTGTTGATAAAATGAATGGTTATTGTACATATTCATTGAGGAAATAGTACATAATTTTTAATATGCTTGACATGCAATTGAAGTGGAATCTTTGATTGGATTAACCATAGTGTCATGTAACATAGTGAACTCTTAAACCAGAGCTAACAATACCATTCAGTGATGATGTCAGGAACTGCTGGCTCAGAAGCTCACCTTGGGCATAGAACCACTAGTTACTAGTTGATGTCAGGGACTGCTGACTTGGAGGTTCACCTTAGAGCAAGGAAACTTGGAGGTTTGATAAGGGTGATGACAATCATAAGGTACATTGGAGAAGTAGTCCAAGATGCTCCAAAGAAGTCCAGTGTATGGGAGTCAAACAGAGCAAAGTGAGACAGAGGTGGAAAGGAGTAGGAATTAAAGGAGAAGAGATTTATTGAGAGAGAGGAGAATAAACAGAGAAAGTAACAAGAATATAGATATATAACACTTAAGTAATATCATTGACTACAGGCCAGAGCTTTAGATAGGTGGAGGAAGCTGAAGTAGGAGGTAGCCCTGCCAAGAGTTCAGGCATTGCCAACGCTGCGTGCAAAATACTCGTCAGTTTGTATGTCTCCCAACACAGTTCATTTGAATAAGTTCATTCAACACATTCAACGTTAAGAACTGGTGACATCATTGGCCGATATCTGTGGCCACATTTCTGGTAAGTGGCAGGGTCCATTTAGGCGCTGAGATAAGTTTACAAGAAGTTGACGCGTTGACGCATTGCGAAAACAGGAACTTACTCTGTAATCTATTGTTATGCAAGTATGAGCTCAAGTGTAGACGTACACTACTGATTGACACATCAAATTTCAATGGGATGTCTGATAAAAGTTGCCGTGGAAATCATTGCTCCTCTCCCATTCCAAAAACCACTGACAATGTTTCTGTAGTTACTAGCCCCTTTCATATTTCATTCCCTGTTCAATATGGAAGCGGTGATAAGCACGAAGTAAGTGGTGTATTTCAAATGATCAAAGTTTCTGAACTTGTTACAGGTGGATGAGTTCATGGAACAATTTCAAGAAGAAAGCTGATATGTTTGAAGAGGCAGTAGCCACTCTACAGTTCATTTAACAGATTTGGATGAAGGACCATAAGTGATTGAAAGTTTAGACGTGATATAATGCATTTTGTTGATGATTTCGACTCTATGAGAAGACAGGAAGGAAACACTACAGGGGCGGAAGGAAAGCCAAAATCTGAAAAGCAACGGGCAAAGTGCAAAGTTCACAATGGGTATACACAACGAGAGAACTTGACCTGATCACTACTTCAACAATCTTGTTATCAGGTGGAAGCATCGGCATTGTCCGAAAGTCGCATGGCCTCAAATCAGCTTACACCCACAAAAAGTCTCCTGTGACCTAGAGCATGCTCAAATCCCTCTCCAGCAGGATAGCTCCCAGCCTGTGATATGCTCTTGTCTACTTTGCATAGATAAAGCATCAACCTTGTAGTCGGTCAGTAGTCTTAATATTATCTCAAAGTGAAAGCTATTGACAAGCAAGTTCTTCGCAATGATGTGACCGGTTCATCCAGATGGGGAAGGTGCTGTGTAATTGAGGTATAGTTCATGATAAAGGTGTGAGAAGACATTCCATTAATCATCCAACAAAAAGCAAACTTGACCTATCTGGTTCCTTTGTCCTGGAATTGCTCGAGCCAGCAATCACATACTAGTGATTGTTTACTGCCAGATATGTTGCTTACTATGAGGGTGAATACGTTAACCCACTGCTATCTGGAGACATAGGATTGTAGCCATTGTGAGTACAGCTATGCATTCATGTTACAGGCACCATGAACAAGGCAAGTAAAAAGATACATGGTCTTCAGTCAGAGTCACCAAGAGACAATAGATGAAAAACACCTATTGTACATGGACACCAAACACTTACGATCAATTACTACAGAGACTGAGGGTGAGATATTTACTTGAATAATTCAGATAAATATTTACGCATACATAGACTTTCACTTACACCGCGTGCAATAGAATCAATTACCACACTGTAACAGTAGATATTCACTACCTATATCCTACTAACAAAACAACTTTATAATTCTCTAGCCAGGATATAGGAGTAGAGTACTAGAATAGCTCTACCCCGCCACTTAGCCCTGTAATGTGGCTTGCGGTATAAACCAAGATCATTCATTCATTCATTCTGAAATCCGATCAGAGGTGAGTGATGTATTGTGATT
This sequence comes from Termitomyces heimii, assembly GCA_003313675.1. Taxonomy (NCBI): domain Eukaryota; kingdom Fungi; phylum Basidiomycota; class Agaricomycetes; order Agaricales; family Lyophyllaceae; genus Termitomyces; species Termitomyces heimii. The sequence goes on along the minus strand of QLON01000003.1, from coordinate 14,623 downwards.
GTTGATCTGCTCGCAATTTTGCACTGTGTCGCATATTGCCAATGATATCTCTCTCAATTATACAAAAAACAGCCTGTATAGTCAGATGCTCTCGCTGGTCACCCATTGATCCAGGAACCTCTACCCCTGTACCTGTTTTATATTCAGGCACTTCAGCGACCCATATACATAAATAAAGACAAGAAAAGTTCCTAGTGACCCTTTTCTTCCGTCTTGATCTATCATGATGACTATGCCTCTCGTGCCCGTTCTGCGCACAGGTGTCTTTGGTCTGTAAAAGTTGGCTATAACTTGTGGGATGAAAGCTGACATTCGTATTTCGGATAACACAGCTTTTCTCATTTTTGCCTCAGTCATCGTCCTCGCATTGTGCGCTCATGTAACAAACACGACAGTGACTCTATTTCAGGGTTACTTTGTGTTTACGGCACTAGGAATGGCAACTTCTCTCCTTGCGTTTTTGTCGCTTCCCGTAATGTATGTGTCGGTCTTTGCCACTTTGATGTCTAGTTGCTCAAACGTACGCATCTTCAGGCTGATCGTTGACAACATGCGAAAAGGTGCCGTCAGTTCTATGATTGTTGTTGAGATTATTTGGCTGGGTGAGCATCACTTTCAATCCCTGAGATGAGCGCTGAAAACTTCCTCTCAGGCCTCCTCTGGATTTTGTTCTTGTCTACTGCCGCGACTGCCTCTCAGGCCGCAGCTTTTACCTTCGGAAGCAGTTGCTCAAGCCCGAATGGTAAAAGTTTTGATATCGCTTCCCAAGTCAATTTGACACTTTGATTTCCCCAGAAATTTTTGCTACAACCTGCCGCGAATTTATGGCAATTCAAGCATTTGCACATCTGGCCTGGCTTGTTCGTACGTCATCTATCCTTTCTGAAAGCTGCATGTTCTTGACAGGCTCCTCCCTAGTCTTTGGCTATCTTGCCACTCTCATCATCTTGAGTTTCATCCTTGCCAATCGCGGTTACCACAGAGTTTGGTATCAGTCTGTCAAGGAGACTGAATTCAATGCACCTCCAATCGTCCCTCCTACAACCGCCCCGACCCAGTTGTACATTCCCACCCAAAATACTGTACCGGTTCAGCAGTACAACCCTGTTCAACCTGTTCAAAATATTGGAGCTTATCCCCCACAGGCGACCCCAGCTGCCGGCTGGACTGGATCACCCCAACAAACTCCCGCCACCGCTCCTTATCATCAAGCATGATGGACTGGAATGACCTCAACAGATTTGATCGATATTTCCTAGGGATATTTGAGTATGGAGAAGCACTTTTTCACGATATTTTTTCAGCATGTCACAATATAAAGTGGCCGGTTTTTGTCGCTCTTCTGGAAAATAATGATAATCGGATTAAAAGATCTAAAATAGTCGTACAGCCTCTTTGACTTCGGCCCCAAATGCGGGTTGAGCCCATCGTGCAAGTAATTCTTTTTCCTCAATTGCAGCCCATGTTCTACTTCCTGGCGGCACATTGAGGGCATCTAATAGCCTCCCAGCAACACCAGGCATGAATGGCTGCAGGCAAATTCCTACTACCCGCAAAGCCTCGAGCGAAGCACTCCGGCACGCAAAGACATCAGCAGGTGCAGTGTTCTTGTTCCACGGTGCGACATCATTGATGGTTTTGTTTGCCTGATAATTGCTGGTTTGCAGAAATGGCATGAGGTAAGGCACTACTCACCACCCGCAGGACTTCCATGATCTCATCCAGTGCGTCACCCAGCTCCAGCTGTTCCATTGATGAGTGTACTTTTGAGGGCAGGAACCTTGTCGCGTCCAGCAGTGCAAGGATAGGTGATTCTTTTTGAAGCTCAGCTTGGATAGACGAAATGGTTAAATTATCCGCAGTGCTAGCGCGGTTGGCAATTTTTGTGGATGTGATACGCATAAGTAGGTTACCGAGTTGGGACTGCACCTCGCGATCATGTTTCTCGAGCTGGGTACGCGACCAGTCTTCAATTACCAGATAAAATAAGCACATTACAAATGGCTTCGAGAAGTAGCTGTTACCTGTGTCATCGCGGAACCGACCTCCGACTCTTGAGAGATAGAATCGCACAACGTCAACACCAAATTCCTCAATTGCTTCGAAAGGGTCTGCAACGTTTCCTACAGACTTTGACATCTTTTGCTGGTCAACAGTCCAATGAGCATGCGTGAGCAGTCGACCTTGTAGTTGTAAACCAAGTGCTTGTAGTATGGCAGGAAGATAGAACGCGTGAAAACTAAATAGATGATTAGTTCAACTGAGAATAACTTTTATAAGAACGCACCGAACAATGTCCTTGCCAATGATTTGTAAATCTACCGGCCACCCCGCCTCAAGCCCTTTGTCTCCATTCCAAGGGTACCCTATCCCAGAGAGATAAACCAATAACGCATCGAACCAGACATAAATTGTTTGCTCAGGGTCGCCTGGCACAGGTATACCCCAGGACAGTCGTGAACTCGGACGCGATACTGACAAGTCCTCTAGAGGCTTCTGTTCAAGGACTTGCAGAATGAACGCGTTATATTGCGGTGGGAAAACATGCTCTCCGCTCCGGTAGTGCGCAAGAAGAGACTCGTTAAAAGCAGAGAGACGGAACATGTAGTTTACTTCAGTGTGCTGTTCCACAACAGATCCTGTCTCGCGCGAGATCATACCATTGAGAGGGTCTGCGATGATTTGAGCTTCCGTGTAGAAACATTCGTCGGTTATAGAGTACCACCCAGAGTATGTTGCAGTGTAGATAAGACCCTTTTCCAAGAGGGATTTCTATAGACAAGATCAGCCAAGAATGACTGTTTTGGAAGGAAACGTACCCAGATACTCTCAACGGTGTTACAGTGCTCTGGAAGAGTGGTACGCATGAAGACTGTATTGCTGACCTGCGCCTTTTCCGCGAGTTTCTGTAAACGAGCACATTACGCTACCTCAACAAAGAAAGTAAGCAGGCACGAACCCGGAAACGGCTGCTCAACATGTCGCAGAATTCGGCGGGCGGCAAACCCTTAGCCTGTGCGGCTTTTTGAATTTTGAGGCCATGCTCGTCTGTTCCTGCTAGAAACTTGACAGGTCTGTTCGGCTGTAGAATGCGTCGATAACGCGCAAACACGTCCGCTATAACAAGGGAGTAGAGATGTCCAATATGAGGGTCTGCGCGAGAGTTAGTTGAGAAACAACGTTTTAAACGCGACACACCAGCATTAGGATAGAATATGGGAGTCGTTATATAGTACGGCCTGGATTCTGTGGCAATACTACGCGTAAGACTGTGAAATGGCGAAAGAGCTGCGCATCGTTGGACACAGCGAGCAAGACAGAGCATGGGTCGACACAAGCCAAAACAACTCGACCTCATGTTCTCCCGTGTGCTCCAGCGCCATTCAGGACACACGTCCACGCTGAGCTCAGTCCATAGGATCCCTTCTGTGACGCAGCCTGCGAAATTTCTCATCCATCGACAGAGACGACACCAATCAAGCTACTCAGACCGCAACTCTGTTGGGGTAAGCCAAGGCATCTAATCTCTCCTACTCAGCTCAACTCAAGACAAACTTCAGGTCTTTTCGCCAACGTCTGCAGCTTTTTTCGTAGCAACTGGAGTTGGCCTTTTTTTCTATTTCCGCCATGAAAAGACACAACTACTGGCACGACGCGGTACGTGTTTCTGTACTTTAAATCCAAATACCATGTTTCACTCTATCTTCTGGCAGAGGAAGAACGCGCCAGCAAGCAATACGGACGTCCTCAGGTCGGGGGTCCATTTTCTTTACTAACGTCGGAAGGCCAGCCCTTCACCGAACAAAATCTCCTTGGAAAGTGGTCGCTTGTCTATTTTGGCTTCACAAATTGTCCGGACATATGTCCACAAGAACTCGACAAGGTGACATCGGTTCTCGACGTCATTGGTGCGTTACCCTCATTCTGTCCTTCATAGTCCTGATATCTAAACAGAGAAGGAGCATGGTAATATCTTCCAACCCCTGTTCATCTCGGTCGATCCCGCCCGCGACACTCCTGCCCGAATAGGCAAATATCTTAGAGATTTCCACCCGTCCTACATTGGTCTCGTCGGTTCCTATGAGGCTACAAAGGCCGTATGTAAAGCTTATCGCGTATACTTCTCGACACCACCCAATGCGGACCCCGCCGGGGATTACTTGGTTGATCACTCAATTTTCGTCTATCTTATGGATCCAAGTGGCAAGTTTGTTGAGGCATTCGGACAAGCAGTGCAAAAAGAAGCGATTATTGAGAAGGTGCGCGAGGTCGTGAATGAATGGGAGATGGAGACTCGCAAAAAAGTATGATTAACCAGTAGTAAATTACTATTTTAACGTAGAATATGACCTCAAGTCACTCAGCTATATAGACTGTCATTAACTTACATGAGAATAATGTCTTTTATGAAAAGTGCTCAAGTACCTATGTTGCTTGTTGAGCGACAATGAGCGAATCCCAAAAGGGGATACTCGGGATTCCCCAAACTTTTTCTTAAGTTCTACCAAGTAGCAAGTCTTTGCCACGTAGTACTGTTTCTGTAAGTTCAATCCCCTCTCGTCGAGCTGTTATTTGAATTCTCGACAGACTTGTGTGTCCCTGGTTCCGATGGACGCTCTTTTCTTACCGTTGGCTAACGCCGTTGGTGCCAGCGTGGACCAAATCAAGGTAACGCGTCCCCGTTTGTTGTGGTTGAAAATCCTGACAATCGTCGACGTAACAGCTCATTTCATGTCTTCTTGTTGCATACCCACTGGGCAGTATCTTCGTTCGCATTCCTTCCTCGCAACCCGCCTTGAGGCATTTGTTCAACATTGCTATCGCTATCTTCTTCTTCTTCCCTGTCTTGGAACTATATCAAGGTTTCCTCCAGCTGCTAGTCAGCATACTGATGACCTATATCCTTGCGGCTTATGACAAGAGCGCTCGTATGCCGTGGCTTGTTTTCGTGTAAGCGAAAGTAAAGGTCGTGGTTCAACTGAATGATTAAATGACTACAGCTTCGTCATGGGGCACTTGACCATCAAGTGAGTAACCACCTGTTTTCTACTGGTAAATCTGCTCACACGTACTTCATAGTCATGTCATTCGTGCTATCTATGGACTTGGATATGAGACTATGGAAATCACAGGCCCTCAGATGGTTTTAACTATGAAACTCACGACATTTGCCTGGAATGTTTGGGATGGTCGCAGGCCAGTAGCTGTTAGCCAGGTTTTTTTTACCTTCGGGAGAACGAGATGTTCATTCACAATTTTCAGACTTTGGACAAGTGGCAAACGGAAAAGCGCATCGTAGAATACCCCTCTCTTCTTGAATTTCTCGGTTACTCGTATGTTTCTTGAAAATCTTATGCCGTCGATTGTTGAATCTGTACCTTTGTCGTAGATTCTATTTCCCAGGGATTCTTGTCGGCCCCTACCTCGACCTATCAGAATATCGCAGCTTAGTTCACGAGACAGTTTTTGATGATGACAAAGTCAAGGAAAAAAACAAGGGTGGTAGGAAACTTCCTAGTGGCAGGAAACGCAATGCCTATGGAAAGATGGTGATGGGCTTGATCTATCTTGGTATTTTCGTCGTATTTGGTGGAAGCAACAACTACTCTACGGCTCTTACACCTTGGTTCATGGAGCATAATTTGTTTGTTCGGTGCGTTGCGACGCGTCTTCAATCTCATTTGCCTCACAGTTTTCTTTAGTATCTCCTTATTCCAAATCTATGGCTTCCTTGAAAGGTCAAAGTACTATGCCATATGGACACTGACTGAGGTAAGGTTTCTCAATAGTAGTATGCCCTCGTCTCACATATAACTATGTTCTCAGGGTGCTAGCATTGTCACTGGACTAGGATTTACCGGCTTCAATGCTTCCGGCCAGAGCACTTGGAATGGTGCCGCCAATGTCAAAGTCATGGAAATTGAGTTCCCCTCTAACTTCAAAGTCCTTCTCGATTCCTGGAATATGAAGACCAATGTTTGGCTTAGGGAATGTGTTTACAAGCGCGTCACTCCAAAGGGAAAGAAGCCAGGATTTAGGAGTAGTATGATCACCTTCTTCACAAGTGCATTCTGGGTATGTATGTTCCTTGTGCGTATTTTTGGTTTGTTACTCATACCTAGAATGTAGCATGGTATTGCTAGCGGTTACTATCTAACATTCCTTATGGGCGGATTCATCACTACCGTCGCCCGCCTCGCGAGGAGCAGCATACGTCCTCTTCTTCTCCCTACCCCTGGAAACCCCGAATCCGAATACAAGGAGCTTTACGACATTGCGGGAACGACTCTATCGACGCTCATCCTTAATTACGTTGCCTCTCCCTTCATGATTCTCACTGCAACAGATTCCTTCACGGTGTGGTCCCGCCTTGGCTGGTATGGTCATATCGTTGTCTTCGGCGGTTTAGTCTTCTTCTACGCGGGTGGAACAAGCTACTTCAAGAAACTCCAGGTCAAAGCTGGTATCGTTCCTGTCGGCAAAAAAATCATGACTAATGATAAAGAGGGCTCGAATGGCAATACCACAGATTCTGGTGCCAGCACTCCTATCAACGAAAAGTTATTCACTCTTCCTCCCAACTTCGACAGTTTAATCCCACCGAAAAAGTAGTATATATATATGACCAACGATGTGTATCTGGATTACACCAATACTAATTTACCAAAAGTTATGAGACTGCCAACGTGTGTAATGAGCACGATTGTACTGACCAGGTGATTGTAATTTATAACCCTTTTGACGTGCATGTCTGGCCAGCTTCAGTGGTATTGTGCTATTATGTTTGTCAATTCGCCGGAATGACACATGATTTCAGTCATTGTTGACCCGTACAACTGTACGCATCTTCAATAACCACAGGAATTTTAATGGGATCACACATGTACATATCCATTGTAGAACTGAGTTGTTTAGTATACACCTAACTACACGTAGCAACTCTCAAGAACAATGGCCTCCAACAGCCGATTTCGGTAAGAAGTATGCAAGTGAACGTCAATCCTTTTGAGGTCAAGGTGGTCGAAAAGATCACGATGTACTGGACACCTGACACGGGTATATCAGGAATGGGCGGACAGCGTAGTGAAGCGGGCAGCCGGGGCAATGAAACCTATCTCAAGGACCTCCAATTCCTTGGAGTACCACTCAAATCATCTAGGGCAGCAGAGGTAGCACAAAAAGGAGATGTAGAGAGGAGTCCAATAAACATATTACAAAATCCCGAACTTCGACAGGTTGAAAGAAATCGACTTGAGACCACCCGGATTGAAGAGCATCATCCAGACGCTAACTATCTTCTCGCGAAGGCATGCATCCATCTTGGTACAGCTGAGGACTAGTCCCTCCCCTGTGAACAAAATACTTGCACCGCTTCCAGAAAATCGAGTCCCCCAATGGTCAAACAGTGGAGCGCTTCATACTAGGGTGCAGGATATACAAAGAGCAGTGGCGCAACCTAAGCAGAGCAGTAGAGCTGGTTTCAGGAGCCTTGAGCAAGCTTCTGAGCGACGCCGACACCACAAAAACCCTTTTCCAGTCCATCACCAGCACGAGGAAATTCGAGAGGACTGACCGAGATTTACGAATCACAGAATACGACGATTACCCAGCCGAAGAAGAGAAGAAAACTAAGACCCAAAATAAAGGCGCCGAAAAGAGAGCAATTAACCCTTCCTTTCCCTTTCTTTCCCTTTGAGCATATCATTTTCACTTAAATCACAGTACTCGCACGCCCTTAAGATACATCAAGACGGACTTTCCGAGTGCAAAACGGTGGCTGCAGCGGTAAAAACCAATAGGATGGGGACCACCTACGACAGGGTGCATATGTATAACACGATATACGGTACCGGAACAAAGCAAAAATTTGACCTCTTTGTTTCAAAATCAGGACTGATAGCTTGAAAATCACAGTCATGGAAAGTCCATGGGGAATAGCGAGCGATGCCGGCAATCAAGTTGCCCTGATAGTACGTGAAATCCATGTTTGCACAACCTCGTCCGCAATCTGCAGGTTGTTTCTTTCCATGAACATCATGTGACCGTTTCCATGTATCCCGATATTCTCAAGGTTAAGGTGATCCACAGAGACACCAGCTTGAGCTAGATAATGGGCAGTACAGTTGTCGTAGATTGAGTGATAACTCGATTCCGAAGTGACGATCAAAACAGGGATTTGAGCCAAATTCACCAATTTCTTTGGCGGAGATGCTTGCTGAAAGCAAGTAGTTCCGAAGGCCGTTGAGACGACAACCTTTGTGATGTCGTCCGGCGCTGTAACTGGAGGAGAATATGTGATTGGAATATCGGTAACCCCAAAATCACGAGCAGCAGTGAATGGGGGAAATACTGCGTTAATGAACGGAGGACCTATTGGCTCCAACGCAACTATAGCTTTAACTTTCGTTGGTCTCGCATCCCCAAGAAGCCAACCATGTTGCCCAGATTGCGAATGTGTGAGAAGTATCACTGGCTATAGGAGGCAGAATGATTAAAGCCCAGTTCATTCGGGAGAAAAGGGACCATACACCGATCTTGTCAAGGAGAGCCGAACCAGCTTCCCTTATCTTTATAGCTGTTTCGACATCGCTGTCCAAACTTGGCACAGTCGAGGTGAAGAAGGCGTCGAAAATCGGATCACCCAAGCTACCATTACCAGGCCATTGAGTGTGCAGGGATGCTTCCGGCCACAGGTTATGTAATTGAGTTGCAGTGAAGTGCGATTCAACAGTGAACGTGTCAAAGGCCGACTGTATACCGTCAATATTTTTCTGCCATGGAGAACGCCCCCTAGATGGTTGATCAATAAGAAATAACTATCAATACGAATGAGGATTTTTGTTGCACAAATTATCGACATCAGTTTACCTCATATCCTTTGCTCAAAAAATAGTCCGCCCAGCCTAACCTTCCGTCTGGAGTGTTGAGAAAGTTGGTTCCAGTCATACCTGCAACATGATGACATCGTCACAGGATTACGACATGTATTGAGTGACCCTGACCATGGCCATGTATGACTAGTACAGGAAACGGTTGGGTTACATCCTGGGGAGTAAGTTGTTCGACATATATTTGCCCAGATGCAATTGATGAGTTTCCTTGCGTTGAGAATTTTTCCCCAACATAAAAATAGTTGCGCCGATGGAGGGTTCCATTCAATGCAGCGTGACACAGATGTGTCGAGAGATAGAAAAGTGCTGCTAGAAGGTAATAATTGACAACAATCATGTCAAGAAGCCCAGGAGCGTGTCGAAGGCCTCAAATCTACTATTCGTAAGAGTATATATACAGCGAGCCTGAAGCTTTGTAAGAGCTTGACTCACCCTGTCCTGAGTATGTGACTATCCTGCCTTTTTGAAGTTCACTTCAGAAAGGGTTTGGGCAGATTTTCACAAGGAATTCGTGCTCTCCCAGCTCCTATACATCGTGTTGTATAAAAACGGAGCGGAAAGCTGTCTTTCTGAATGTCATGTCGACATGTGTGACTCAGGTAAGTTTGCCTTCCTTCTAAAAGCCCAGTTCGCAGTTTATCAAATTGTCTAGCCATAGCTTATTTCATTGTATCTATTTTGGGACATTACGTAATATAGTCAGGCACAGATTTCTGTAATTGTCAACTTTTTTCAATTCTAGGTCAATCGGCCAGTCATCCCTCACTATGCCGCGCATAAGAAAAAGTCTGTGACATAAGCACAGCTCTTTGATGTGAATCTGATTAAATAACAGAGACGAGCAATCGACAAGGTACCAATGACCGCAGGAAGGTTCAAAGGAAGGTGCGGGAAAGTAGGAAGAAAGCGAAGAAAGCCGCGAAAACTAATCCTCAATGGAAATCCAGTGTGTTTGCTCGTGTCTCAATCTTTAGATGTTTATTATCCATCACACTTCCTCATCTCCAGAAACCCCCAAGGATCCTGGCATTCCCAACAACTTTCCTTTCAAAGATCAAATTCTAGCCGAGGTTGCTGAGCAGCGTAGGATTGTGAGTGGTACAGGGTGCTATACCTTGTTTCAACTTCAGAGTGCTTAGACTATTCACAGGAAGCAGCAGAGAAGGTTCGGAAGAAGGAAGAGAGGAAAGCATTACGCGCAAAGGTCGAGAACCCCGATGCAGAAAACGCATCAGACCGAAATGCGAAAGACGTTGATGACGAAACGACTGATGAAATAGAAGAGCTTAAAGGTCTACAAGTCGGAAATGACGCTGTCGGTGGGATTGGAGCGAAACAACTTTTGCATGTGAAGACATTCTCTCAACCCACCTCAGTCCCTGAAACAGAGGAGTCGGACGAAAACGAAGTCCCAGTGCTAATAAACCGCGGCCCACAGAACCTACAAGCTGTTTTGGATGATGCGGACGTCGTTATTGAAGTTCTTGATGCTCGAGATCCTCTCCCATGTCGTAGTTCGCATCTCGAAGGGCTAATTACTGCGAAAGCCGATCAACGGTTGCTCCTGGTGCTCAATAAAATTGGTCTGTTCTTTTGATCTTTCTGATCGATCAGACTGACTCAATGCAAATACTTTCCAGACACATGTCCGCTTGAGTCTGTTACAGCCTGGGCGGCTTCTTTGAGATCACAACATCCGACTGTTCTTTTCCGTTCAGCCAGTGGTTTTTTACCTTCAGGCCTCGAAACGTCAACTAAAGGGAAGGGGAAGGCAAGGGCCACCGCCCACGATGGACTTGGTGTTGATTCCATTCTTGACTGCCTTGGCCATTGGGCAATGCTTAAAAAAGGGGAGAAGCCGCTCACAGTTGCTGTTGTAGGCGTAACTAACGTAAGTGTAAGTATCGAGCGAATAAGATTCTTGTTTGACGGGCGTTACAGGTTGGGAAAAGCTCCTTGATTAATTCCTTGATTCGGAGTTGTTCACTTCCTGTGTACTCCACAGAATCGTCTTCAAGGGGACCAACGACGACGGAATTTTCTCAGGAAGTACTTCTGGAGTCGGCAGGCAGGCAAATACGTCTCATAGATACGCCTGGACTATCATGGGAAGTTGATGAATCGGCGGAGGATCCAGATTTCGTACGGGCGAGGGACATTTTGTTGCGTTCAAAAGGGAGGATTGATCGTTTGAAGGATCCAACCTCTGTTGGTATGTGTCCGGCTACATAGCATGGATCTGAAACTCAATACGTGCCTCAGTTGCAAGTATTGTTACTCGATCGCATACGGAAGATCTTATGTTACTCTATAACCTACCGGCTTTCATGGCTGGTGACACAACTTCGTTCCTTTCGGGTGTGGCACGGTCCAAGCAACTTGTCAAAAAGGCACGCCCTCCATTCGTACACCATCACCAATCCTTTGGCTTACCCATCTAATAGCACGGAGAACTGGACCTTATTGGGGCATCTCGCATTCTCTTACGTGACTGGAGCACAGGCAAATTTGCCCGGTATTCCATGCCACCAACTACCACTTTGTCCACCACGTGCAACCTCGAGGCCCAGCATTCCTCCGTTTTCGAAAAGTTATATAGCTCTGATGCGACTATCTTAGAGGTTGTTCGCTCTAGGAAAGAATTACGCAAGGTTATTGGTCTTGTGAAGATCTCTTCGGGAGAGGTTGATTTGCGCAAGGTGGTCTTGCAAGACCATTGGTTGAAAGAAAGCGAATGTGGAAGAAGTAATGACGGGGACGAGAAAGTTACTGACTCTGATGGTGAAAGTAATGGCATTGACAGTGATGTCGATAGCGAAGAACCGGTTGAGGACGGTCAAGTAGACGATGATGATGTCCAGGAGGATGATAGCAATGATGAAGACAAAGAGGCGCCTCAACCGCTGTCGAAAAAACAAAAGCGCAAGCGAACGAATGAGCCCCTGGTCACTCCGCCGAATAAGAAAGTCGCTTTTGCTCCCGAGCCCAAGGTCGCGAAGCAGGCCAGGAAAGCCGCATCAGTAAGGAACAAGATACTAGAGCGGCCGCCCGTAAAACCGGTTTCGAAAGCTACAACGAAGTCGTCCAGCGCGAAATTACGAATACAGAATAAAGTTGCCAATGTCGGGGTAAAGAGCAAGGCAACAATAAAGAAAACAGGCCATGGAGATGATGAAGCGTACGACTTCGGCAAGTTCTTCTAACTAGGTGTCTCTGAACACATGAGGAACCACAATCCAATCAGTTCACATCGTCAGTGACCTACATATAAATATATATCTGGCTGGTTCTGATAGCTTTGAGGCACACTCTGTGAATCATATATAGTTAAGTTCATTAAACATGCATTCAAGCACGTCGCTAGGTCCCAACATCTACTGTTTGCTTCCGTCCGAACAAGAACGAACAACGAAGGGACGCGGGCACCTCGCAACTCTCAGCAGCACCCAATCTCATTGTCATCCTTTGAAAAGTTGGAGGTACCGTCTCTACCATAGTTTAGTCATCTTTGAGTTTTCGATGGCTTTTTGAAATTCAATCATGAACACACTACTCTAGTCGAGGCTTGGAGTGCTTGACACAATCCTGTCGCATTTTGAACTGCGATTCTCATGATACAAAAGATGATTTGATTACTTACATGAGTGCGGGCCCCCATCAGCTGGGCAGTTCATGTCTGACATTTTTTCAAAACCGTTCACATCCTAATCACGGTACTCACTGCACCACCTTACCGACCCACTCCTGGGAGCACTCAGCTTCAGTCGTTTTATCATTTGATTCCGATTTCCACAAGAGGCAAGATCACGCTAGAAGCATTCCTGATCTATGAAACACACACTACATCCCGAGACCAACTTAAACTGCTTGGCTTGGCTTGCAACACGTATTGACGATCGTTGACTCATCCATACTTTCAAAGTTCGAAGCTCGTTGATGAATGTTAAACCGAACGCTTGTTGCGTTTTTTCATGCCTCTTTCATGCTTCGGAGCAGACTTGATTGCGCCTAACACGGTCTGGAGACTATCGGTTGCTCCACTCTGGGTCATATTCACCTTCTCCGGCTCTCTGGATATCGATTGACCCAAAGCTGCTTTTTTCATCCGCTTGCCCAAGGAGGCATTGAAAACTGCGTCGATTTCATCTTCGCCTTGAATACGCTTTCGCTTAGCAGATTTTTTGTCCACGTCGAGGTGAGCACCTTCTGAACGGGTAAACAGCCCAGAAGATTCCGAGGATTTGTCCGCGGCTTCTTGTTCTCGCTTTCGATCGACTTGCATTGTTTTCCATTCATTAGGGCGTCGTCGTAGAAGGTATAGATTGAGGTGTCGTGCGAAAAACTTGCCATAGAATGAAGCCGCAAGGAACTGTTCATGAATGAAGAGACTACGGGCAATTTTTTCCTGAGGAGGGAAGCGCATTAGGAAGCACATCAGGAAAATTTCATATTCCAATGTCAAGTATACACACCTTGAGGTAGGTATCAGCGAAAGCCCAGCACCGATCACCTACACGACTTCCCAAACGATCATCTACAAGCACATGATAGTGACCGATGAACCCCATGATGAGCTCGCGCTTGGCTTTTGAGGGGACAGTGGGAGATTCAAGGAAAACGTCGTAGACGCGAGACCCGCTGGCGTCATGTGCCATCTTGATTCGTTCCTCCATTGGCAATGCCGCGATGCTGAAGAACTTTGAATAGGCTACTGATATACGGTCTTTAGGATTCCTTACTTTGCGATGACGATGTCATTATGTGGTGCTGCAAGTCGAAGGAGGGACTGTAAAAGTACGGACCCCTGAACCTTCGACCCACCGAACTTATTTTCACCCTCTAATCGGTCACGCCGCTTAGGCAGTGTGTTTACGGAAGCAGCAGTTGCCTGCGATTCCAATGAGGCCTTGTATTCCTGAGGGTCACGTCAAAAGCGTCCAAACTGAGGAGGGAGCGAGCTAACTTGTAGTGATAGCAAGTGTAAAACACACGGTACTAGTTTAACGCGGTCCTCTTCAGCTCTCAAATCAAAAGCGGAATAAACAGCCTATGTTTGCGACATCAAAGTCAAGAAAAAGAAAATCAGTAAGTCATTGACAAACCTCACAAACAAGGTGTTCTGAGGACCGGAGAACCGCACTTCGATCAATAGCAGCACGCAGGACACCTGTCTTAGACGAAGCTGTCGGGTAAAAAACCGGATCAAATTATGTGCACGTCCAGTTTGGAAGCAACCCACATATCAACTTGTTCCACGTGCCATTCAGCTCTTCACAGGCTTCAGCAAGTTGCTCGGGCGTAACCCTCTCCAATGCCTTTGCTACTACAAAATTGGCGACGGGATGAATTGCCAATCTGTGAAGTTTTCCTTTGAAATATATGTCCCAGAGAACTACGAATGCCTTATCGGGGGAACGCGTCACAATAGTCTCCAGCAAATGCGAAGAAGTTGGATCACGCAAAAGAGTATTCAGGTAATCGGTTGATTCGATCACTGCACCGGGGTTGTTTACTGCGTGTTCATGAGTCAAGCAGAGGATTAGAAAAAAAAGCAAGTACACATACTGCATGTGGCAATGATTCCAACCATGACTCTGTCCATAAGTGAATCTGGTTCATCGGTCATACCGCAATCTGCTTCAACTTCCAACAGCGTCTTAAAAACAATTTTGAGATAAATGTTGATCGCAGCAAAATAAATTGACCGACCTGCAATCCAGGGCTTGCAATTT